>JAURVH010000023.1:0-40000 GCA_036324595.1 Champsocephalus gunnari
GAACCACCAGTTCCATTTGAACGTTTTCACTGTAAAAATCATTGTATTACTTTGAATTGTCGCTACAGGCATTCATTCCATCCAAATACAACTGTTGCCCCACGGGCCCGAAATCGCGTCATTTGCAGGAAACAACGTCTAGAGAACTTAATATTTAATAAACTATGAATATTTGATATCCATATAACGGGAAAAACTAATTTAACTGATCTTTTTCATTTATTTTTTCAAAAAAACACACAATGCTAACAGTGAGCCTCTGAATTAGCCCCGAGCGGAACATGCTAACCTGTTACTGCACCGAAAATCACTCCTAGCTCCCTTATTACTCATCCTAGCTGCACATCCAACACATTGTTTATGACCGTAAAGACACATAATCTAACGGTCTCCACCTCAACACTGAAAGATAAAAACTTGCGACGTTATCAACAAAAACGTACATCAAAACAAGTGGCGCTAGGCACTAACATGCGCTAGGCTAATATGGCTCACCTTCCTCTTTGTTTGGTCTAAACTGGTCTTCAATGGCATTTCAACGATAAAAAACGATGATGTTATTAATCCATAGGTTAATATCCAATGGGGCTGTGTCCCCTTTGAAATGTTCTGATAATCTATAAGCAATAAAACTGCATCCCGTTATCTGCTGTCCGCTCTGTGCTCCATGCGCTCTGGGTCCTGCTTCCTTCCGTAGTAAACAATAAGTAAAGTCTGGAACCCATTGGTCGATTTGGGTGATTTACACCTTTTTCTTAACCATTACATCCAATAGAATCGATGGGCAGTTCCCAAATCCACGTAGACATTATCATTGCGGACGTAATAGAGAAGCAAACGAAGCATATCTGAAAGTACAAGCCTGGACGGCAACACTTTATACCCAGTATATTGCCATAAATATGATGATGGATTATCAGTAAACATTTCAGCGTGACACAAAGACATTGGATTAACCTTGAGCGGCGTTTTTATTCCATTGAACACAACTTTTGATCATAAATCAAAAAAGGTAAGACGTAATTATTGTAATATTTTTGATCGTGTGTTATCCATGTTGTGATCGTGTGTTATCCATGTTGTGATCGTGTGTTATCCATGTTGTGCTATGTGTTATCCATGGTGTGATCGTATGTTATCCATGTTGTGATTGTGTGTTATCCATGTTGTGATCGTGTGTTATCCATGTTGTGATTGTGTGTTATCCATGTTGTGCCATGTGTTTCTGTACCTATTGCAAGAGTGCTGTCTAAATAAAGCTTATTATTATTGAGTAAATGTTCACCGCTGATAAATGATGACAGCTGTTGAAGGTTTGTGAGAGACTTTATTTGAGTTACTCAGAGTCAGTCAGGTAGTGATAAGAAGAGAAACATGTTTTGTGTCATGTTACATTACATTTAATCATGTTATATCTGGGATGAGAACTGCAGGACGCTCCAGATCAGATCATGGAAAAGTTGATCCACTGCAGGAAAAGACAGGAAGTGAGGTCACACATCAGACATGCTACTTGGGGAATAATGGATTACTGATCAGGTGGCTGCATAAAATAAGTAATTGAGACTACTGCTACATTACCAGCAGGATACATAGTTGTTGGAATAAAGATGTTATAGGTACTGAATATATTTGGTCTTTATGGTTTATACTTTATTTTAAACACATTTATTTGCAGCAAGTACTGTGTTAAACTTAAACAGCATTGGTCATCTATTACCGTTTCTACATTTCTGATATGAAACATCTGACGTTACACTTCAGTAAAAGTCTTATTTTATTTATTTTCTGCTTTGTATTTGCGTTGCAATTGATACTGAGTTCAAAAGGAACGTGAAGCAATCAGATTACTTTTATGTTGTGATACTCAGATTACTTATTTTGTAACTACTTATGTAATGGATTACATTGATAAGAAAGATAACTAGACATGCATCAGACAAACACATGAAGAAAACATGCATTTATTCCAGTTAGTCACACTAATGACGATATTTTCCATTATATAAATAATGCAATGGGTCGTATCTTGGTTCTTGAGACTTTGAATGTGTGTTATAACTTTAAAAGGTTATTAAAGGGTTACTTCCTCACCGCGTTGAAGTCGAGCTCGATGGATCCGCTCTCATGAGGATCGAGCTTCTTGAAGATCTCTGAGGAGGAAAACCAACGTCAACTAGTCTTATCTTCACCGTCAGTTTGTGTTCATATTTAATCATTTAAAACTCATTTAAAATACTCGAGTAATGTACAAGTATCTCAAAATAGTACTTAAGTACAGTACCTTAGTAAATGTAGTTAGTTACTTTACACCCCTGTTGATTGATTTTGATATACTGACTAGTCAGATTTTGATATACTGATATACTAACTAGTCAGTTAGTGACCAACAGGGGTGTAAAGTAACTATTTACAGAAAGCTTCAGAAACAAACGCTCCTCGGTCATCACTTATCGGTCCTCCGGCACAAATAAGCGCCATGGAACGCTCATTAAGATGGTGAACAAAAATCAACTTCCGGTGGGAGCGTGGCCCGAGGAAATTACGAAAAAGAGATGCCGGAGAGACACCTGAACAGTTAGCTTCTCCTGTTAGCTTCCCCTGTTAGCTCCCTCTGTTAGCTTCCTCAGTTAGCTCCTCTGTTAGCTCCCTCTGTTAGCTCCTCTGTTAGCTCCCTCTGTTAGCTTCCCCTGTTAGCTCTTTTTGTTAGCTCTCTCTGTTAGCTTCCCTGTTAGCTCCTCTGTTAGCTTCCCTTTTAGCTCCTTCTGTTAGCTCCCTCTGTTAGCTTCCCCTGTTAGCTCTTTTTGTTAGCTCTCTCTGTTAGCTCCTCTGTTAGCTTCCCTTTTAGCTCCTTCTGTTAGCTCCCTCTGTTAGCGCCCTCTGTTAGCTTCCTCGGTTAGCTCCCTCTGTTAGCTTCCCCTGTTAGCTCCTATGTTAGCTTCCCTTGTAGCTTCCCCTAACTCTGTTAGTGTCACACTCACTGAACATCATCTCCAGCCTCATCAGGCAGCCCACGAAGTTGTCAAAGTCGATGGTCATGTCAGGGTCGGAGTAGCGGGCCACCAGCAGCTGGTAGATGGTGTTGTTGAGGGAGAAACCTGGAGAGAGAGCTTCATCATTATCAACTTTGTCATGCTAACACTTCAGCAACTAACACCCGAGACTAACCTCTGAGACTCAGCTGGTGCAAAGTTACACTCCAACCCAGTCTCACAGCATTTCGTGTTATAGTCACGACATGTAATCTATTAATTCGTGTTCACCAGCACGATTTTCTCCTTTTTCTCGTACCACACAGAACGATTTTAAAAGCAATGTATTTCTATTGGTAGTGTGTTTCGTGCCTGCAGCACGTCTTTTTGCCCGTTCGGGTCTTGGAAGACCGGAAGCTGTGGGTTCATAAAAACATGTTCGTACTCAATATCAAGCCACGATTATTGTTTTTATTTTAAATCATATAATGTCGGACTTTTTTCTGTGAGGAAAATAAATGAGGCTCAGAGCCTCAGAATACTGAAATCTGGATTTTTCAAATCTTTTTTTCCTTCTAATTTGTTATTCTTTTCTAAATAACACACTTTTATTTACTCAACAATAACACACAAGTATCCTTGTTTTTATTTATATGTTTAATTCTATAATCTCTGTCTTTTTGGTCGTCCGTTAGGAACTGAATTTCAAAATAAAAATAACCGGAAACAGACGTAGGCCTATAAGGGACATTTCGAGCATCATTGTGATACACAGCCACTGAACTGATTACCCAAGATCCTCAGCTTGAAGCTCGGTGATTGGATGTTTTAGCCGCAATGCTCCTTGGGATAAGGTGTTTAATCAATATGAAATCCAAAAAACATTTCGGAGTTTAGGATGGCCGAAGACACTACACTACCCATAATCCTCAGCTATCGTTTGGGACTACAGTCCCGTTGCTTGACAAACCCTGTGATTAATCTTCAAGCTCTGTGATTGGATGTTGGAGTGGCAGTGTGCCAAGGTTACGCCGAGCGTCAGACAGCTCTTTGAAATTGAATGAAACCCACGGCAGACTATTCAAAACTGGACTTGAACGGGTCCAGCCCCCCCCAGAACTACACATGCTGGCTATTGTGTTTCACAACATGTTCTATGGCACGTCTCTACTGGGAATTGTAGTTTTAAAAGTCGTTTTTCCCACAGTTAGAAGTTGCCAGTATTAAACTGTGTACAGCCCTGGAGGTTTAGGCCATAGGAAACACATTAGTGTTATCAAATGTAAAACATGTAATTACTAAATGGGTGGAAATCACTTGTGTCCATAATGAGCAGCATTAATATATACCCACTTGACAGCTCATTGTTACTTTGTAATTCTACTCCATTACAATTCAGAGGTTAACCTGGTATTTTTACTCCAATAATAATAATAATGGGTTCCATTTATAAAGCACTTCATATTTGAATTCAAATCCCGAAGTGCTACAAGTAGTGTGCATGAACAGTATAAATAAACATTACACAATACGGTTGAATTAATAAAAAAAATAAAAAAGCAATACAAAAATAAAAAATAAATAAAAGGGTGATAAAAATGTCTAGGCAAAGGCTCTTCCACTCCACTACATTTATTTGAGTTACTTTGCAGATTCTGATTAATGATGTGAAATATAAACAACCCTTAAATCAGACTTTAGTTACACCTGAGTAAAATTCAGGGAACGGTGATTGTCAAGTGCCAACAATCAGGAGAGATATTAGTTGGTGCTTGAGAAGACTAAACATGGATCTGCAGATCTCTATATAGTATATTCATTACTCTTTATTCTCTGATAGTTAATTAAAGACTGAATAATTGCTATTTTGCACATCCCTTTCAAGATTTCAAAGGTTTATTGACATATCATTTACACAACTACGGTGTAGTTATGCAATGAATGAAAAACTTGGGTCGCAGGTTCCTCAACAGCGCATTACAAGACATCTATCAATATGTGTAAATACCTCCACCATTAAACTGTCATATTCTGCACATTTCTTATTCTATCTACATAAGAGTATCATTAATGTGTATAATATCAGTTAAAATAAGTGCTTCAACATAGTTAACCTGTTTAGCCCTGAGCTTGTTTTTCAGGTCTCAGGCTCGGAAATGACATTCCCAGAACAAATGACCATATCTTCTAAAAGGGTTTCATTAATAATATTTGTTCTCAAAGTAATGATAAACCTGTGAGTTGGATGTAGAAGTGTCAGAATCAATATAGATGTTTTTATTTTAAAGAAAATTCAGATTGAACATAGTACAAAACTGTAAATTATAGTGTCCGTCCCAATTTATTTGTATTACTGATAGTGAAAACTACCCTTGGATGATGGGATAGTAGACTAAAAGCTTTAGGAATCCAAACTATAACATATAATAAGTACCCTGTATCAAGATTGATGCAAAACAAGCGACATTTGACGTTTTTAGAGAGATTTAGAAAAAAAAACACTTCTGGGGTATTTTGGGTGCATTTTCCATATCTCTGGTCCCCCTCAGTCGATTTTGATGATTGACATCTTTTTTTAACTGGTAGAGCCAATAGAATCGAGGGGAAGTTCCTAAAGTCAATCTAAACATTACCCATTGGTGAATGACAAGCCCCCAGGAAGTGTGCCGGACTCTGATGAGAATATTCGTAGTTGCCAAACGGCGGTACTCCACTTTTGTTAGGTTGCTGGGCCTGGAAACAATTTTTTCCCAATGACTTACATGGGGAAAGAGTGGTCTGTAAATCGTTGGATAATTATGAACGTTTGTATAGCCCTTATTAAAAACATTCGGTCCTTAAGTTGTAAAATGTGCTAATAACGTTATTCTGAGAGTTATTTCCCTCGGCATTATGAACATGCATCCAACCCACGGGACTGCGCCGCCCGGCACGTCCATGTTACATTTTCAGTACCATGGCCGTATCCACCATTGAGTTCACCGAGGTCCGGACCTCGGTAATTTTTTCCGAGCTGTGTATATAACAAAACTTGTGAAATAATTGCACTAAACGGGGTTCTTTGTAGTACTTACATTTACTAACTAGGTAGTAGGCATGCATTGTGACTAAACCATCCAATCAGAAAGCTTAAACCATAGCTGAGGATCTTGGGTAATTGCTCGAAATGCCTACGTCTGTTTCAGCTGACTTCATTTTGAAATTCAGTTCCCGAAGAACGGCAAAAAAGCCCGAGACGATGGACTTAAACCAATAAATAAAAGCAAGGATAACTGTGTGTTATTGGTGAGTAAATAACAGTGTGTTATTTTGAAAAGAATAACAAATTAGAAGGAAAAAAAGATTTCAAAAATACAGATTTCAGTATCCTGAGGCTCTGAGCCATATCTTTTCCTCACGGATGGCAAAAAAGGTCCGACATTATACCATTTAAAATAAAAACAATAATCGTGGCTTGATATTGACTAAGAACATGAACCACACAGCTTCCGGTCTTCCAAGACCCGACCGGACAAAAAGATACAGGCACGAAACGCATTACCAATAGAAATACATTGCTTTTAAAATCGTTCTGTGTGACATGAAAAAAAGGGGGAAATCGTGTTGGTGAACGCGAATCAATAGATTAGATGTTGTGACTCTAACACGAAATGCCGTGAGACTGGGTTGAACACTCATAAATCCATTAATATTGTATCACACACACAGACACACAGACACACAAACACACACACACACACACAGTAGGAATGCAGAGCCCAGTCCTAAATCAAAGCCATGTAGTGGAGATGCAGATCAAAGAGGAAATGGGTTTCCTATTCATTACTGAACCCACAGCCTTATCTCTGATGCAGGAATAAATATAATCTGAGGAAACAAGCTTTTGTAAAGGAGGAGGAGGAGGAGGAGGAGGAGGAGGAGGAGGAGGAGGAACCTCACCTGCATCTTTGAATGCGACCCTCATCTCAGGAGTGCTCATCGTCCCCGAGTTATCCATGTCGTTCTGCTTGTAGATCGTCTGCAGAACATTAAGAATCTTCTCAGATAATAAAGTTCTAGTGTGTATGTGAGTTCAGGTACCTGTGTGCAGTTGAGTTCAGGTACCTGTGTGTACAGGTCTACAGACAGTGTGTATGTGAGTTCAGGTACCTGTGTGTACAGGTCTACAGACAGTGTGAAGGTGAGTTCAGGTACCTGTGTGTACCGGTCTACAGACAGTGTGTATGTGAGTTCAGGTACCTGTGTGTACAGGTCTACAGACATTGTGAAGGTGAGTTCAGGTACCTGTGTGTACCGGTCTACAGACAGTGTGAAGGTGAGTTCAGGTACCTGTGTGTACAGGTCTACAGACAGTGTGTATGTGAGTTCAGGTACCTGTGTGCATGTGAGTTCAGGTACCTGTGTGTACAGGTCTACAGACAGTGTGCAGGTGAGTTCAGGTACCTGTGTGTACAGGTCTACAGACAGTGTGAAGGTGAGTTCAGGTACCTGTGTGTACAGGTCTACAGACAGTGTGCAGGTGAGTTCAGGTACCCGTGTGTACAGGTCTACAGACAGTGTGCATGTGAGTTCAGGTACCTGTGTGTACATGTCTACAGACAATGTGCAGGTGAGTTCAGGTACCTGTGTGTACAGGTCTACAGACAGTGTGCATGTGAGTTCAGGTACCTGTGTGTACAGGTCTACAGACAGTGTGTATGTGAGTTCAGGTACCTGTGTGTACAGGTCTACAGACAGTGTGTATGTGAGTTCAGGTACCTGTGTGTACAGGTCTACAGACAGTGTGAAGGTGAGTTCAGGTACCTGTGTGTACCGGTCTACAGACAGTGTGAAGGTGAGTTCAGGTACCTGTGTGTACAGGTCTACAGACAGTGTGAAGGTGAGTTCAGGTACCTGTGTGTACAGGTCTACAGACAGTGTGTATGTGAGTTCAGGTACCTGTGTGTACAGGTCTACAGACAGTGTGTATGTGAGTTCAGGGACCTGTGTGCATGTGAGTTCAGGTACCTGTGTGTACAGGTCTACAGACAGTGTGCAGGTGAGTTCAGGTACCTGTGTGTACAGGTCTACAGACAGTGTGAAGGTGAGTTCAGGTACCTGTGTGTACAGGTCTACAGACAGTGTGCAGGTGAGTTCAGGTACCCGTGTGTACAGGTCTACAGACAGTGTGCATGTGAGTTCAGGTACCTGTGTGTACATGTCTACAGACAATGTGCAGGTGAGTTCAGGTACCTGTGTGTACAGGTCTACAGACAGTGTGCAGGTGAGTTCAGGTACCTGTGTGTACAGGTCTACAGACAATGTGCAGGTGAGTTCAGGTACCTGTGTGTACAGGTCTACAGACAGTGTGCAGGTGAGTTCAGGTACCTGTGTGTACAGGTCTACAGACAGTGTGCAGGTGAGTTCAGGTACCTGTGTGTACAGGTCTACAGACAGTGTGCAGGTGAGTTCAGGTACCTGTGTGTACAGGTCTACAGACAGTGTGCAGGTGAGTTCAGGTACCTGTGTGTACAGGTCTACAGACAGTGTGCAGGTGAGTTCAGGTACCTGTGTGTACAGGTCTACAGACAATGTGCAGGTGAGTTCAGGTACCTGTGTGTACAGGTCTGAAGACAGTGTGCATGTGAGTTCAGGTACCTGTGTGTACAGGTCTACAGACAGTGTGAAGGTGAGTTCAAGTACCTGTGTGTTCAGGTCTCTAGACAATGTGCAGGTGAGTTCAGTGTGCATGTGAGTTCAGGTACCTGTGTGTACAGTTCTACAGACAGTGTGCAGGTGAGTTCAGGTACCTGTGTGTACAGATCTACAGACAATGTGCATGTGAGTTCAGGTACCTGTGTGTACAGGTCTACAGACAGTGTGCAGGTGAGTTCAGGTACCTGTGTGTACAGGTCTTACCAGGTATCTCTGCACCTTCTTCCACAGGGTTGCGAACTCTCCGAGGCCCAGCCTCCCGTTGTCGCTGTCCTGTCAGAGGTTCAGGACCTTCAACAGCTTTATACATGACAGGGGCAATCTGGCCTAAACCCTTATGTAGCAGTAATTTTGCAGTGATGGTATGTTACAAAGATAAAGCTACAAGTTATTAATAGTATTATTAGTAGTAATAATATTATTAATAATGTTAATAGTAATATGACACCGGGGGTGAGTGTCTTTATGGTTTAAAGCAGGCATCCTCAAAGTCCGGACTCCGGTCCGGACTTTGAACCGAACCACAACTGTCTCTGGACTCTGAGCAAATTATACTTTTCATATGTATTATCTGTGTTATCTGCGAGACATCGCCACAACACAACGAGTCAAAATGCTCCGCTATGTCCACTGCAAACAGCTTCCTGCATGTCCGACTGTTGCACTGTCTGTGTGTGTCTGTGATTGGTCCAATCCCTATGGTCCAATCACATTCAGCATCCCGTCAGGGGTTTTTCCCCCACCAACAGTCTGCGAATCAGAGGCACAGTAGGGTGGGTCTTCACGGAATGCGGGTGGGAAAATGCGTGTGTCGTCTCTTTCAACCTGTCAGAGCGAGAGTTTACAGCTCATCTAGTTGCATCTGTACTGTAGCTAGTAGCCTATAGTTTCACCTACCGGGGTGGCATGGGGTGGCAACTGCCACCCTAAAAATAGGCCTTGCCACCCCAGTTGGCAGCTTTGTTTTGAAAGAAAAGTTGTGGCTCATCAGACATTTATGAGAGAAAGTCTCTAATGTCCAAGTGCAAGTGAATGCAGCACAAGACGCACGTCTTGTAACCCCTCCCCTGGCCCTGGCCCTGGCACAAGCGTGGACATATGATTGGCGGCGATTTCATTTGAACGGGACGGTGCAAAGCGAGAAGCATTCGGACCCAAGCACTGAAGGAATGAGGTGCGGTCTCCACTGACAGAGAAGAGACTGTCAGTGTGGCTGCACTCAGCATTGAATCAAAACGCACTAAAGCTGTTGATCTTAATCAGTGTTGCAAGATGGTAATCGCCGCATTCAGCTGTAATAGACATGTCAACGTGATGCTCTGCTCACGGATGAGCATACACAACTATTAAGATGAAGACCTTACGTGTGTAAATATATTTTTTTCTTTGAGGGGGTCTGCCCCCAAAAACAGTTTTAAGTCCTGAGAAAGTCAAATAAGACGGTGTGTAAAACTACACTGCCCAGCCAAAGAAAAGTAACCACTTTGATTGAACTAGGCCAGCAGGTAAGGACTCTCCACTGGATAATAACTGCAGTATAAAAGAATGCATGACTGAAGTGATGGAGACCAGGTTGAAGGCAAACACAAAGAGGAAATAACAGGTCAGATCAAGCAAATCCCCCTCTCAGATTCCACAGCAACCAGAAGAACATACAGACTGGCTGGTGATTTGATGAATCAGCTTTGTGATGGAATAGAAAATGCACAGTGCATTTCCTTAGCTGTGGATGAGTCCACTGACACCGCTGACAATGCTCAGTTGCTGGTGTGTGTGAGTTTTTATGATGAGGCAAAGTTGTTGAAGATGTGTTGGGCCTGACGAACCTCAGTGGACACACAAGGGCAAGACATTTATAAAGCACTAATGGGAATGCTGAATGAAAGAGGGTGCAGCTGCCTTTATTCATAACTGTGCAGCTCTTACTCTGCGACGCTGAGGGTCGAGCACAGACACAATAACAATGAAAACTGTTGCTTACAGATTACTTTTGTTTTTGCAACCTCGTGTTAAGAATCTTGTTGCAATTGTTTAAAAGTTTGAATGACCATAATAAACGGACCTTTGTCTTCTTGAAAAAAATGGTTTGGACCTTTAACATTTGTATTTGAGTACCCCTGGTTTAAAGGATACGTCCATCAGGTTCACCATGATCCTGGACGTCTCCATGCTGAAGCCGTCTGTCTTTATGTCCGTCCCTGTGGACAACAGACAGGAAGTTAGAGAATGGAGATCAGGCGATAGGAAGTTGAAGATAACGGGGATCAGGTGACAGGAAGTTGAAGATAATGGTGATCAAGTGACAGGAAGTTAAAGATAATGGGGATCAGGTGACAGGAAGTTGAAGATAATGGTGATCAAGTGACAGGAAGTTAAAGATAATGGGGATCAGGTGACAGGAAGTTAAAGATAATGGGGATCAGGTGACAGGAAGTTGAAGATAATGGTGATCAAGTGACAGGAAGTTGAAGATAATGGGGATCAGGTGACAGGAAGTTGAAGATAATGGGGATCAGGTGACAGGAAGTTAAAGATAAGGGTGATCAGGTGACAGGAAGTTAAAGATAATGGGGATCAGGTGACAGGAAGTTGAAGATAATGGTGATCAGGTAACAGGAAGTTGACGCTCACGTTTGCAGACGATCTTGTTCATGATGGTCCTCAGTTCCACCGCAGAGATCTCCATGTCCTGGAAGAGTTTTTATTTACTTTGAGACTGATGTTTAATCTATATGTTCATACATTTCATTGGAGAAATCAAGCATGCTGTTAGCTGTTAGCATGTAGCATATGTCCATGTTCCCACCACACAGGAAGTGATGTCATACTTACGTCCCCAGCGAGTTTGGTGAATAGGCCTCTGAATCCTGAATCCACTTCCTCATCCGACACTGTCTCCTGCACACAATTCCCACGGCAACAATAAACATTATTTATACAGTACTAGACATAAAAACTTTATGAACTCAGTACTAGACATACAAACTTTATAAACACAGTAATATACCACACAAAATAAATCAACAAGTTCTGTGTCACTTATATAGAAAATACTGTTTCCAAAGTTGTTATCACTAAATTAAATACCTTATTGAATAAAATATTTCTCATTCATAATTTCTGTTCTCTCCTCTAACCCAAAGGTTCCTGAGTCCTGGGCTGCAGTCGGATAGTTTAAAAAGCAGCTCCTAAGTTCTAACCCTATCGTCTATTCCTTGACCTCTGAGTGAAAGGTCACGGGGTTAAGGGGATAGTGGATAGGAGAATCCAAAAGGACTTAGGAGAAGAGACTGCGGTACTTTAGAGAAATCCGAATGCACTTTCACTATCCCACGTGTTTATGATGCGCCAGCGGACGTCATTGTGTGCGTCTGCTGCTGTGGGGTAACCATGGAAACCACAGTTTTCTATACAGCGGACTACAACATGGATGCTCAATAAGAACGAGGGACTGCTGTGAACTCATCTGGAGACTCTGCTCCGTGCTCTGATGCTGCTGCTTTGCTTTGTGAACGAGACAACAGAGAAACATATTCTTCCGGACCAGAGATGGACTGAGATACAAAGAGGAAAGTGAAACTTCTGCTCGTCCCCCTCTCCCTCCGCACAGCTCAGTGAAGACTGAAATGTTGACTTTATTTGATAATTTCAGTGAAAACTAACGTTCATATTTCTCTTTTTGATTATAATACTGATGAACGTTCAAAACAAAGCACTTTGTAACTCACCACCTACGTTTTAAAAATGCTTAATAAGCACCGTAACTTTCATGATATCATTTCTCCGTCATAATCGGTTGTTTCCGTGAACGGCCGACTGTTGAGTGACGGCAAATGCTGCGGCTGCAAGGCATTGTGGGGCAGCACTTTTCGCTTCTCCTGTCGGTGAGGGAGGTCCAGTGGTTCCTAAGCTAAAGGAGGTTATAAGGGAAGTTTGAAACCTCCTTTCCTTTCATTCTCATCATTCTAGAGAATTCGAACGGCACTTATCATGGCTGCCACTGAGGGACTTCCGGGTCCTTTCACTCCTTTAGGAAGGTTCCTAAGCTAAATGGACTATTCCACTTCAGCCCTGGTCCTGGGTTATTTCCAAGCCCCCAGGAAGTGCACCGGACTCAGATGAAAATATTCGTGGTGGCCAAAAGGCGGTACTGCACATCCGTTTGGTTGCCAGGCCTGGAAACACTTTTTCCCATTGACTTACATGGGGAAAGAATGGTCTGTAAATCGTTGGATAATTTTTTTTAAACTAAATAAACAACCAAGTATGAACGTTTGTATAGCCCTTATTAAAAACATTCGTTCCTTAAGTTGTAAAAATGTGCTAATAACGTTATTCTAAGAGTTATTTCCCTCTGCATTATGAACGTGCATCTAACCCACGGGACCGCGCCACCCGGCACGTTCATGTGACGTGTTCAGCACTACATGTGTTTCTCTTTACCCATGGATGCACAATAATAACGGACCCATATCGCCTTACTGCCAGCCCACGGAGCTGTAATAATGGATATATTGCAAATGTTTGCTGTAATTCATCATTTGTAAAATATTATACTATATGGGCTGTATGATTAAATCTTGTACCGTAAATGTTGTATTAAATGAAGTTAATATTACCGACGTTAGTTTAACGTCCCTGTAGCTTCTTATTGCATTAAGAAGCTTATTGCACTGTGTGTGTATATATATATATATACAGTGCAATAATTATTTCATGCAAAATTAAGCTCTGTTGCTTGGATATCACTAGATCCTGTTACAACGTAATATAAGTAGGCCTACATAACGATTGATGTGTACATTAGCATCATTACTAGCTAGCCGCTAGCTGCTAACTGCCGCCTCGTTAATATCAAATCCATGATAACAACATTTCATTACCATGCTGTCATGAATGCGCGGTGCTGTTACGTGTACGCAAATTGACGTGCTTGATGTGAACGAGCATGTTGGTTAAAGTTGCGCATGCGCTATGATCGCACATACGGGTACTTCTCAGGCATGCCGGGTAATCTGTGACGTTTCGCTCTCTCAAAAGTTGGGCCATTTTATCATCATGCGCTAATGAGCAACTCTCATAGGAATGAATGAGGCCCCGCCTCCTATGCTGTATCCAGTTCTTATTATACATCCATGGTTATTTCAGAGGTGTTTCCTGTTTATTTTTGAGTCTCCACCCCCTCTGTCGTATCTGTGTGTACTTCCTCACTATGTGTTTCCCACTCCTGATGGCTCACCTGATGGATCACCTGATGCCTTTCTGTTTTTCCTCACCAGCTATGTGTTGTGATTGGTCCTGCATGTATTTCAGTTCTGGTTTCCTCTTTCCTTGTCCGTCATGTGTGGAACGGAAGTGTTCATTGTCCTATTGAGAGTTTAGTTTTGCCCTGCTCTGCTGATTTCCTGCCATGAAAGGCTTTTTCTCTTGAACATTTTTACATCCTGGATTCGGGTTCATCCTGCTCTGCTCTTAATCTTGACAGCAGTCCCTCTGATATAGATTTGTTATAAAGTTAGGCTTTCTAGACCATAACTTATACAAATAACAAAAGATCTGCAGCAATAACCAATCACCACATTCAAGTCCCTCCTCAAAACCCCTCTGTTCAAATCAGCTGACTCACTGTAGTGCTACATGTTCCCTGTTACGGTCCTTTTGTACTGTCTTGAACTTTTCCTTAAAATATTTTAGGATTTGTAAGGTGTCCTTGGGTGCTTTGAAAGATGCCTCTGAATAGAATGAAGAGCCTGAAATCAAATATGTTATATAAAAAACTGAGATAAGACACAAAACTGAGGACTCACATCTTCAAGTTCAGCGCTCACCGGGTCGTCACAGGGTCTGCAGACAGAAGACAGGATTAGGGGTTATGGTAACAGACACCATGGGGGTCTCTAACAGGCACCATGGGGGTCTCTACCAGGCACCATGGGGGTCTCTACCAGGCACCATGGCGGTCTCTAACGGACACAATGGGGGTCTCTAACAGGCACCATGGGGGTCTCTAACGGACACAATGGGAGTCTCTAACGGGCACCATGGGGGTCTCTAACGGACACAATGGGGGTCTCTAACAGGCATCATGGGGGTCTCTAACGGACACCATGGGGGTCTCTAACGGACACCATGGGGGTCTCTAACGGACACAATGGGGGTCTCTAACGGACACCATGGGGGTCTCTAACGGACACAATGGGGGTCTCTAACGGACACCATAGGGGTCTCTAACGGACATGGATGTGGGTCTCTAACAGACACCATGGGGCGTCTGGGGTCTTACAGGGTCTCAGCCTGCTTCTCGGAAAACACCCGGACGCAGAAGTCTCCGTTGAGGTGCGGTTCGAAGGTGGACGGGACGATCAGGTACTCCCCTGGCGGCAGCTTGAAGCGGGTGCTGACCTCCCGCTGGTTGGTGAAAGTCTCGGACTTGGCGGTCTGGGCGTGGGTCAGGAAGAAGTTCTTGTCCAGGTGTACCTCCCTCTGTCCGTAGAACTGGGCGGGGGGCAGGTGGAACAGCCAATGAGCATCGTCTTTAAAACCTTTCATCACCTCTAATTTCATATATCAGGTCCTAACCGACACTTCCTGCTCATCATCTCTCTAGTCCTTCATCAGGTTTTAAAGATGTCTCACACAGCTCTAGTCTGTTATTTTATAACAGAAGACCTCTTAAATGTTACCGACATAAAAACCCGCTGGAACAATTTATCTAAAGATGTATTTACTCTTTATGGCATTAATCCTACCTGCAGCACATCAGTCAGTAATCTGGACTGTCGGACTGTCTTTTCTACGTAACACTACAAACATCTCAACACTTTGTGGTGGTAGTCACTTCTAGTCTGGACTATTGTAACTTCGTATTCTCAGGCAGTCCCAATAAAACTGCAGATGATCCAGAATGCGGCTCCCGACGTGAGATTCTTTCTTTCACATTAAACCAGAGGAGATGTTTGGGTCCAGAGCTCACCTGTTTGGGAAGCTGGAGCAAAACAGAAAACAAGGCAAGGGTACGTTAGGACCGGGATCTGTAGATAAATCTCTGAATCCTTTAGATGCTTATTTCCTGATCTGATCATGAAATGATCAGTTCTCACATCATAGATGGCAAACCCGACGGTGTGCATGTCCTCTCCTTGTTTCCGGAGCTTCCTGCGGTTCTTCTGGATCAGACCGACGACAAAACTGCAGCCCACTTCTCCATCATCCGGGTCGTCGTCCTCCTCCTCCAACTTGATCACTATCTGAGGATTCATCCAGAACGAGTCTGCATAGGAGAAACCACAGTGAGAACTCTTTAAACCTCCTACTTCCACAGAAATACCCACATCTGATCGAGAGGTGTCAAACCCAGCGTTTACAGTGAGGAGGACCACGTCCTGTTACAGTGAGGGGTTAGTCCTGTACTCACAGGGGTTACAGTGAAGGGCACCAATTCCATCCTGGAGTTCAAAGACCAAACTAAGGCGATACGCAGGGTTGTCAGCATGTCCTTTACCCCCGCTCCTCAACGACGCCCACCAAACAACTTCAGTTTTATGAGTCAGGAAAGAATGCATAGGAAAGGGGGTGGATTTGCTATTTTGTTCAATGATTCCCTTCAATGCAGGAAGACATCTTATGGGAACTTTGCTTCTTTTGAATATGTGGCCCTACAGCTGAAATGCTCCTCTCGAGCTCTGTTCCTAAATATCTATAGACCACCCAAATACTGTGGCAGCTGCATACTGTGTTCCAGTCAGGCTTTCGTCCAAACCACAGCACTGAGACTGCTCTTGTAAAGGTCTTCAATGACATCCACTTAAACACAGACAGTGGCAGAACTTCAGTGTTAGTATTATTAGATCTCAGTGCTGCGTTTGACGCTGTTGACCACAGTATATTACTAGACCGACTGGAAAACTGGGTGGGACTTTCGGAAACAGTTCTAAATTGGTTTGAATCCTACTTAAAGGACAGAAACAACTTTGTTTCTATAGGTACATACACATCTGAGTTGAGAAATATGACATGTGGGGTTCCTCAAGGCTCCATCTTGGGGCCTCTTCTCTTTAACATCTACATGCTACCACTGGCTCAGATAATGAAGAACAACAAAATAAGTTACCATAGCTATGCAGATGACACACACATTTACATAACAATTTCACCAGGAGACTATGCTCCAATTCAAACACTGAGTAAGTGCATTGAACAAATCAATGACTGGATGTGTCAGAACTTTCTCCACTTAAACAAAGATAAAACTGAGGTGATGGTTTCTGGAGCCAAGGCAGAACGTTTAGAAGTTAGCGCTGAGCTTCAGTCTGCAATGTTCAAACCAACAGAGAGACAGAGATCTAGGTGTAGTCATGGACTCTGACCTGAGTTTCAACAGTCACATTAAAACAGTTACTAAATCAGCCTACTATCACCTAAAGAATATATCTAGGATTAAAAGACTAATGTCACAGCAGGATCTGGAGACACGTGTCCATGCCTTTATCTTCAGTAGACTGGACTCCTGCGAAGGTGTCTTCACAGGTCTCACTAAAACATCTGTTAGGAAGCTGCAGCTGATTCAGAACGCCGCTGCTCGAGTCCTCACTGACACTAAGAAAGTGGATCACATCACTCCTGCTCTGAAGTCTTCACTCTGGCTTCCTGTGTGCCAGAGAATAGATTTCTAAATACTGCTGCTGGTTTATAAAGCACTGAATGGTTTAGGCCCAGAATACATTTCTGAGCTCCTGCTAAACTATGAACCATCCAGATCTCTCAGGTCTTCAGGGACTGGTCAGCTTTCTGTCCCCAGAGTCAGAACTGAACATGGAGAAGCAGCGTTCAGTTATTATGCTCCAGTATCTGGAACAAACTCCCAGAAACCTGCAGGTCCGCTGCAACTCTGACTACTTTCAGATCCAGCAAGAAGACTTTTCTTTTTGTCGCTGCTTTTAATTGAACTGTTCACATCTTAGACTGCACTGTAACTTTTATCCATGTATTTTTTCTTTTAATGTTTATTTTATTAGCTTTTCATTTTAATGACTGATTTTAAATGCCATTTTCTTAATGCCTTCCATTTTTGTAAAGCACTTTGAATTGCCTTGTGTTGAAAGGTGCTATATAGATAAACTTGCCTTGCCTTGCCTTGAAGGGTTAGTCCTGTACTCACAGGGGTTACAGTGGGTCTGGGGGGTCACAGTGGGTCTGGCGGTCACAGAGGGTCTGGGGGGTCACAGAGAGTTAGGGTTCTGCACTCATAGGGGTCACAGAGGGTTAGGGTTCTGCACTCACAGGGGTCACAGAGGGTCTGGGGGGTCACAGAGGGTTAGGGTTCTGTACTCACAGGGGTCACAGATGGTCTGGGGGGTCACAGAGGGTTAGGGTTCTGCACTCACATGGGTCACAGAGGGTTAGGGTTCTGTACTCACAGGGGTGGTTCCTGCAGCCTCCGGCGGTGGACCCTTTCCTCCAGCTGCCGTCTAACTTGGTGACACTCCAGTGTTTGACGGAGTCGTCGTCAATGGTGTCAGGGGTCAGAGTGCAAACCTCCACCCGAGAGTAGTGACGCAGGAAGTCGGTGTAGGACATCCTGCAGGGAGAGGACAGGGAAGAGCTCTGTATAAATATACCGGTACCACTTTACATAAGACTACCCTTATAAAGGATTCATAAAGGGTCTATAATTAGGTCATTAATTAGGTTGTAAACACTTTATATATCATTAAAAACCATTTATAAACCAGTTCTAACATAGTTGCCATACATCAACACAGGCTCACTATTTGGCAAGATGACTAAGCCTTATATTGGCTATCTAGCTTACTTCGTCTTATTCATCAGCCAGCATCCTTGGTATCTGTTGTTCACTGAGTGGATTCTCCCCCCTTCCATCTTGATGTTTCTTGGCATCTCTTTATGACAATTTATTCATGAGTTACTAACATTTCTAACTACCAAAAGGGAGTCTTATTGTAAAGTGTAAAACACATTCTCATGTATTAATGAGTTACTACCATACATGGCAGTGACTGCTGTTGTTAGCTTCCTGTCTCTCTGCTAGCAGCTCTGTGATGCTACAGGGGCTCTGCCTGCTCAACTCATCCGGGAACATAACTTGAACTTGGCCGTCTTTGTTGTGCTGGTGCCTCGTGGACTATTCTTCATGCTTATATCGGACTATTGTGACTCGTTCTGCGGTTAAAACAGACGGTGCATGCATGCGGTTTTACTGTAAGTGAAATGTGAGTACTTTATTTATGTGCTTATGTTTTTAATCAGCTAACATTAATGAATGTTAAGGATTGGGTTAGCATGTAAGCGAGTTGTAGATACATCTGTGCTAACAATGCTAATCGTAGCCTCCAAGTTAAAACATAATAGAGAAGTGTTAAGCGTTAAGTGGGATAATACTGTAGAAAAAACGGCTTCTGTTTGAGGTTGGTAAAATAAGGTAATCCTTGTAACTTAGAGAGATAGTTTATTAGGAAGGTAACTTTAAATTTGCTATGCTCGATTATGTAGACGTCAAAGTAGTGTTGAAGAGCGGCGTAGTGTATGTGAAATCAACCTCACAATAAGATGTGTGTATATTACAAATAATAATGTCATATTTCAAGATGATTACTTGGATATTACAATATGGTTGGTTGAGCTGAAATTCATTATTGAGCTTACACGACAGTCATATCTGAAGAACGAACTCAAACCGGGTTATTTTTATTAATTGTATAACCAAATTGTTATCAAATACATAGTAAGCATTGGTAATACCAATGCTGATAAAGTAAAACTATTTTATTTGAGTATTTGTGTCTGGAAGAAGGTACTGTACCCAGTTCCTATGTTCAGCAGTTATAGACTGGGCTTTCTTGTACAAGAGAATTTTTAAAAATCATCAATATGGACCATTACTGTATAATTATCCTTAAATGATGTTATACACTGCACTTAATAAACAAGTATGGCATTTTGAAACATGATTGAGGATTTTTACTGTAATTTGTGTACATTTTAGTGTAAACTAAGATGATGTTATGATTTATTTGTTGTTAGTATGCACGTGGACGCTTTGGACATACCTGGAGAAGGAAGAAATGGGTCTTCGGAATGATGGGAGTTAAAGACAAAAGGCGGAGACTAGTGTTGAAACGATCAAGATGCCACCTTGTCCCTCTGATTAGATGGAATGTTAAGTCAGGAAGTAGCATCATGAGTGATGAGTGGAGGGCATACAGGAGAGTGCGGAGTAATATGGGGTGTAACCACTACACCATAAACCACAGCAGGTGGTTAGGTAGCCAACATAAGGCTTAGTCATCTTGCCAAATAGTGAGCCTGCGTTGATGTATGAAAACGATGTTAGAACTGGTTTATAAATGGTTCTTAATGATTAATAAAGTGTTTACAACCTAATTAATAACCTAATTATAAACCCTTTATGAATCCTTTATAAGGGTAGTCTTATTGTAAAGTGGTACCCAAATAAATTAACGGTCTATAATTGTAATAGTGGGTTTATTTGACTAGTGAGAGAAAAAGAAAATCCAGAAATGTACATTATATAAAAGACAAAAATTGATTTGCATCTAACTGTGGGAAATAAGTATTTGATCCCCTTGCAACCAACAAGAATTCGGGCTCCCACAAACCGGTTAAATAAGTCCTCTTCCTTTAAAAAAGTATTAATATCAACGTGTTACCTGTATAAAAGACACCTGTCCAAAGAATCAATCAATCAGATTCCAGCCTCTCCACCATGGGCAAGACTAAAGATCTGTCTAAGGACCTCAGGGTGAGATTGTAGACCTGCACAAGGCTGGGATCGGCCACAAGACCATCAGAAAGCAGCTTGGTGAGAAGGAGACCACTGTTGGTGCCATTATTCAGAAATGGAAGAAAGACAAAATGACCATCAATCGCCCTCGGTCTGGGGCTCCACACAAGATCTCGCCCTGTGGGGTATTGATGATCAGGAGAAAGGTGAGGGATCAGCCAAGAACTACACGGAGCAACTTGTTAATGATCTCAAGGCAGCTGGGACCACAGTCACCAAGAAAGCTATTGGTAGCACACGACACCATAATGGATCAACTCCTGCAGTGCCTGAAGACGCCCTGCTCAAGAAGAACATGAAGGGCCACCTAAAGTATGTCTATGAACATTAAATGATTCAGAGAAGGCTTGGGAGAAGGTGACGTGGTCAGATGAGACCATCATGTAGATATTTGGCATCAATTCGACACGACGTGTTTGGAGGAAGAGATGCTGACTATAACTCCAGAACACCATCCGTCAGGCATGGAGGTGGAGACATCATGCTCTGGGGCTGTGTCTCTGCTCAGGGGACAGGAGGACTCACTGCATCGAGGAGAGGATGGAGGTGGAGACATCATGCTCTGGGCTGTGTCTCTGCTCAGGGGACAGGAGGACTCACTGCATCGAGGAGAGGATAGAGGTGGAGACATCATGCTCTGGGGCTGTGTCTCTGCTCAGGGGACAGGAGGACTCACTGCATCGAGGAGAGACTGGAGGTGGAGACATCATGCTCTGGGCTGTGTCTCTGCTCAGGGGACAGGAGGACTCACTGCATCGAGGAGAGACTGGAGGTGGAGACATCATGCTCTGGGCTGTGTCTCTGTCTCTGCTCAGGGGACAGGAGGACCCCTCTGCGTGGAGGGGGTCATGTACCGTAACATCTTGGCCGATAGCATCCTTCCCTCAGCCAGTACACTGTAATGGGTCATGGAGGGGTCTTCCAGCAGGACAATGACCCTGAACATACGGCCAAGGCAACACAGGAGTGGCTAAAGAAGAAGCACATTCAGGGGATGGAGGGGCCGAGCCAGTCTCCAGACGGCCGAGCATCAGGGGATGGAAGGGCCGAGCCAGTCTCCAGACGGCCGAGCATCAGGGGATGGAGGGGCCGAGCCAGTCTCCAGACGGCCGAGCATCAGGGGATGGAAGGGCCGAGCCAGTCTCCAGACGGCCGAGCATCAGGGGATGGAGGGGCCGAGCCAGTCTCCAGACGGCCGAGCATCAGGGGATGGAGGGGCCGAGCCAGTCTCCAGACGGCCGAGCATCAGGGGATGGAGGGGCCGAGCCAGTCTCCAGACGGCCGAGCATCAGGGGATGGAGGGGCCGAGCCAGTCTCCAGACGGCCGAGCATCAGGGGATGGAAGGGCCGAGCCAGTCTCCAGACGGCCGAGCATCAGGGGATGGAGGGGCCGAGCCAGTCTCCAGACGGCCGAGCATCAGGGGATGGAGGGGCCGAGCCAGTCTCCAGACGGCCGAGCATCAGCCTCAGAACTATAACGATTTGGAGAGGATCTTCAGAGAGGAGTGGACCACAATCCTTCCTGAGATGTGCACAGACCTGGAGACCAACTACAAGACATATTTTGCAAAGGGATCAAATACTTATTTCCCACAGTTAAATGCAAACCAATGTTTACCTTTTATATAATGTACATTTCTGGATTTTCTTTTTGATATTCTTACTCTCACTGTTAAAATAAACCTACTATTACAATTATAGACTGTTCATGTCTTTGGAAGTGAGCAAACTTACAAAATCTCCAAGGAATCAAATACTTATTTCCTCCACTGTACATAAATACTAACATATGTGTTTGTGTGTTCATGTCCTCACCAGAACTCGCCGTCCTCTGCGTTGGCATGTGGACAATCTCCCTGCACGTTCTTCCACTCCACCGATCTGCGTGAGGACAAAGACTGTAATGACACTGTAGAGTTTGTCTCAGAACATGAAAACATGAACCCAAGCTTAACGTGGAAATGAAAGGACATAAAGGAGTTCTGTGAGGCTCCCTGCTCCAAGAAAGCCAACAGAAATGTCTTCACTGTCCGAGCCACCGCTCTCCATAGCAGGTCATTTGCTCATCTTCTTTACCGTCAACTGACCTCTTCTGTAACGTTAACTCAGTTACTAGAACATACTGGAAGGAAGAGCTTCTTCCTTCTCTCTGTCTGTACCTGTGTCCTCTCATGGGGACATCTCACTTCTTCCTTCTGTCTGTCTGTACCTGTGTCCTCTCATGGGGACATCTCACTTCTTCCTTCTCTCTGTCTGTACCTGTGTCCTCTCATGGGGACATCTTCCTTCTTCCTTCTCTCTGTCTGTACCTGTGTCCTCTCATGGGGACATCTCACTTCTTCCTTCTCTCGGTCTGTACCTGTGTCCTCTCATGGGGACATCTCACTTCTTCCTTCTCTCTGTCTGTACCTGTGTCCTCTCATGGGGACATCTTCCTTCTTCCTTCTCTCTGTCTGTACCTGTGTCCTCTCATGGGGACATCTCACTTCTTCCTTCTCTCGGTCTGTACCTGTGTCCTCTCATGGGGACATCTCACTTCTTCCTTCTCTCTGTCTGTACCTGTGTCCTCTCATGGGGACATCTTCCTTCTTCCTTCTCTCTGTCTGTACCTGTGTCCTCTCATGGGGACATCTCACTTCTTCCTTCTCTCTGTCTGTACCTGTGTCCTCTCATGGGGACATCTCACTTCTTCCTTCTCTCGGTCTGTACCTGTGTCCTCTCATGGGGACATCTCACTTCTTCCTTCTCTCGGTCTGTACCTGTGTCCTCTCATGGGGACATCTCACTTCTTCCTTCTCTCTGTCTATACCTGTGTCCTCTCATGGGGACATCTTCCTTCTTCCTTCTCTCTGTCTATACCTGTGTCCTCTCATGGGGACATCTCACTTCTTCCTTCTCTCTGTCTATACCTGTGTCCTCTCATGGGGACATCTCACTTCTTCCTTCTCTCTGTCTATACCTGTGTCCTCTCATGGGGACATCTCACTTCTTCCTTCTCTCGGTCTGTACCTGTGTCCTCTCATGGGGACATCTCACTTCTTCCTTCTCTCTGTCTATACCTGTGTCCTCTCATGGGGACATCTCACTTCTTCCTTCTCTCGGTCTGTACCTGTGTCCTCTCATGGGGACATCTCGCTTCTTCCTTCTCTCTGTCTGTACCTGTGTCCTCTCATGGGGACATCTCGCTTCTTCCTTCTCTCTGTCTGTACCTGTGTACACTCATGTTCCCATTAACCCAGCTTCCCCACATGTCTTTCTTTCTGGTGTCTATATACGCCGGGATCCGGAGTCATGGATGATCCTGCGGTCCTGTGTCCTGGATCGCGAGCGCTGGATCTTGAGTCGTGGCTGCGGTCCTGGATCATCGGTCCTGGATGGATATCCTCGTGGATTCATCTTCTATTATACACACATGCATTTCCAAACATCTGGACTACCTATGTTGCAAATGTATTATCTTTTCAATTTACACACGGCATCTATTGCAGTCTGTCCGTCCTGGAGAGGATCCTCCTCTGCTGCTCTCCTGAGGTTTCTCCATGTTCCCTTAAACTGTGGGTTTTCTCTGGAAGTGTTTCCTTGTACGATGTGAGGGTCTAAGGACAGAGGGTCTGAGGACAGAGGGTCTGAGGACAGAGGGTCTAAGGACAGAGGGTCTGAGGACAGAGGGTCTGAGGACAGAGGGTGTCGTATTGTCATACTGATATTCTGTACACACTGTGAAGTCACTGAGACAAATGTAACATTTGTGATATTGGGCTATAAATAAACATTGATTGATTGATTGATTGATTGATTGATTGATTGATTGATTGATTGATTTGGGTCATGCTGTGTGTTGTGGTGTGGTTGGGTCATGCTGTGTGTTGTGGTGTGTGTGGGTCATGCTGTGTGTTGTGGTGTGTTTGGGTCATGCTGTGTGTTGTGGTGTGTTTGGGTCATGCTGTGTGTTGTGGTGTGTTTGGGTCTTGCTGTGTATTTTGGTGTGTTTGGGTCATGCTGTGTGTTGTGGTGTGGTTGGGTCATGCTGTGTGTTGTGGTGTGTTTGGGTCTTGCTGTGTATTTTGGTGTGTTTGGGTCATGCTGTGTGTTGTGGTGTGTTTGGTTACCCGTCACTCCAGGGCCCGGTCCACTCCACCTGACCCCAGGGGTTTCTGACCCTCACCAGTTTCTCCTGGCGCCCCCGGTAGTTCACCTGAAGGAAACACATTGTTTAGTTGTATCTCCTCTCATCACTCCTCTTCGGGTAGGGTAGGTGTCAGTGACCTCACCTCCGTGGCACCGGTCAGAGAGTAGGCGTGTCCTTTCACAAGTTTCTGACGAGTGACAGCCTCTGAGTCTGAGGCGCTTGTGATCTGCAACCCACAACAACAGGGACGCTTAGTGAAAATCACAACCTTGATCTATAACTCTAACCGTTAGCTCATCTAAATATTTCAGTTTTATTATTTGATATAAGATATCACCATTCCTGGAAGAAGAAAACCATAAGAACAACTTAAATGACAATGAAATCCTTGAGAATAAAGGAGATAGCTCACGTCGATGGAGCAGCCCAGCAGGGCTCCGGCCTCCAGCGCCTTCTTCATGATCTGGAACAGGTTTGAAGGGGGGCGCTGCAGGTCGAAGTTCTCAGCGATGCCTCCGGTGAAATCCTCAAAGCCCTCCATGGTGGATCCGCCAGACAGAGCTTCATAGCAGCCGCACACCCTGTGACAGAAACCAGCAGATACTACAGAGGGACTGATCGAACACTACGGTTTATCCTCACAGTGTACTACCCTGAGGTACATTTATTCAAGTACTGGACTTAAGTACAATTCTGAGGAACTTGTACTTTACTGGAGTATTTATATGCTATGTTACTGTGTACTTCGACTCCTCTACAGTTCAGAGGTACATGGTGTACTTCTACTCCACTACATGTATTTAATCCCTTTAGTTACTTCACAGATGAATGATGTGAAATATAATCAAGTGTTAAATCAGACTTTAGTTCCACCTGGAGTGAATCCACCAGCTACCCTGCAGTCTACAAAGTACTTCAGACTAGCTGCTCCTCCACCAGCTTTGAGAACACTTTCATGATCAATCATTATAAAACATATCATATATATTATTCTGAAATGGACCAATCTGCACAATGACTACTTTTACTGTCGCTACTTGCACTATATTTTGTCTCTTACTTGGCGTCGGCTATCTCCAGCAGTGTGTGTGTGTGTGTGTGTGTGTGTGTGTGTGTGTGTGTGTGTGTGTGTGTGTGTCTTACTTGGCGTAGGCTTTCTCCAGCAGAGCGCTCCAGAACTCCCTCCCCTCAGCAGAGTGAACGAACAGCAGCTCTCCGTCTTTCACCGGCAGCCGGTCGTCGATCACAACGTCCACCCACTCCCCGAACTGCCAGAACTACACACACAGTGAAGACTTTTACTTTGAAAATCCCCACTCTCCGAACTGCCAGAACTACACACACAGTGAAGACTTTTACTTTGAAAATCCCCACTCTCGAACTGCCAGAACTACACACACAGTGAAGACTTTTACTTTGAAAATCCCCACTCCCCGAACTGCCAGAACTACACACACAGTGAAGACTTTTACTTTGAAAATCCCCACTCTCGAACTGCCAGAACTACACACACAGTGAAGACTTTTACTTTGAAAATCCCCACTCCCCGAACTGCCAGAACTAAACACACAGTGAAGACTTTTACTTTGAAAATCCCCACTCCCCGAACTGCCAGAACTACACACACAGTGAAGACTTTTACTTTGAAAATCCCCACTCCCCGAACTGCCAGAACTACACACACAGTGAAGACTTTTACTTTGAAAATCCCCACTCTCGAACTGCCAGAACTACACACACAGTGAAGACTTTTACTTTGAAAATCCCCACTCCCCGAACTGCCAGAACTACACACACAGTGAAGACTTTTACTTTGAAAATCCCCACTCCCCGAACTGCCAGAACTACACACACAGTGAAGACTTTTACTTTGAAAATCCCCACTCTCGAACTGCCAGAACTACACACACAGTGAAGACTTTTACTTTGAAAATCCCCACTCCCCGAACTGCCAGAACTACACACACAGTGAAGACTTTTACTTTGAAAATCCCCACTCCCCGAACTGCCAGAACTACACACACAGTGAAGACTTTTACTTTGAAAATCCCCACTCCCCGAACTGCCAGAACTACACACAGTGAAGACTTTTACTTTGAAAATCCCCACTCCCCGAACTGCCAGAACTACACACAGTGAAGACTTTTACTTTGAAAATCCCCACTCTTTTACTCTGAAAGTAAATTCAGATTGAACATTACATTGCATTTAGCTGACGCTTTTAACATAGTAAAAAAATTGTAAAAAAATGTAAATGATTGTGTCTGTCCAAAAAAAAACATTACTTCTAGTGAAAACTAACCTTGGATGATGGGTTAGTAGACTAAAAGCTTTAGGAATCCAAAGTACAATATATAATAAGTACCCTCATCAAGATTGATGCAAAACAAGTGACATTTGACCTTTTTAGAGAGATTTAGAAAAAAAAACCCTTCTGGGGTCATTTGGGTGGATTTGCCGTATCCCTCGGTCGATTTTGATGATTGACATTTCTTTTTAACCGTTAGAGCCAATGGAATCGAGGGGAAGTTCCCAAAAGCCATTTAAACATTACCCATTGGTGAATGAGTGATGTGCAGCCAGAATGCCCAAAACAGGAAGCTGTCATAGAATCTCGTAGCTCTCGTAGCAGCTAATATCAAATCTCCGTTATTGCCATAAATATGACGATGGATTATCAGTAATCATTTCAAAGTGACACAGACGCATTGGATGAACCTATGAATTATCCTTCAGCAGCGTTTTTATCGTTTTAATGCCATTGAACACGACTTTTGATCAGAACACAGCAAAAGGTAAGACTTATTTTCCGATTTGTTCCCGTAAAGCTAATTATTTTGTTGTTGTTTGTTGTCATTTTGCCGCGAGTTCTGATCGCTCAGTGATGATACTAATACCTGTTCTGTGGAATCTCAGCTTGCTAATCGATATTTTTGTTTGTGCAGATCCGATAAGTAATATGGATATTTTAACGTGAGTTCTGTGCTAAGTGTGTTAGAATTTTTTCGCTCAGGGCTAATTCAGAGCCTTTGTTATTACCCTTCGTAATAACAAACGAAGCCCCATTCGTGACTCACTCTTTCTGTTTTCCACTAAGGAAGTGTGGACCGATTCTCAGCTGACTTCAGCAATGATCCTTCATCTGTTTCCCCAGAGAGGACCGTTTAACCCCCGATCCTTCATCTGTAACCCCAAAGAGGACCGTTTAACCCCGAGAGGACCGTTTAATCCCAGAGAGGACCGTTTAACCCCCGATCCTTCATCTGTAACCCCAGAGAGGACCGTTTAACCCCGAGAGGACCGTTTAATCCCAGAGAGGACCGTTTAAACCCCCGAGAGGACCGTTTAACCCCAGAGAGGACCGTTTAACCCAAATCCTTCATCTGTTTCCCCAGAGAGGACCGTTTAACCCCGAGAGGACCGTTTAATCCCAGAGAGGACCGTTTAACCCCCGAGAGGACCGTTTAAACCCCCGAGAGGACCGTTTAACCCCAGAGAGGACCGTTTCACCCCGATCCTTCATCTGTTTCCCCAGAGAGGACCGTTTAACCCCCGATCCTTCATCTGTAACCCCAGAGAGGACCGTTTAACCCCGAGAGGACCGTTTAATCCCAGAGAGGACCGTTTAACCCCCGAGAGGACCGTTTAACCCCAGAGAGGACCGTTTAACCCAAATCCTTCATCTGTTTCCCCAGAGAGGACCGTTTAACCCCAGAGAGGACCGTTTCACCCCGATCCTTCATCTGTTTCCCCAGAGAGGACCGTTTAACCCCCGATCCTTCATCTGTAACCCCAGAGAGGACCGTTTAACCCCAGGGAGGACCGTTTAATCCCAGAGAGGACCGTTTAACCCCCGAGAGGACCGTTTAATCCCAGAGAGGACCGTTTAACCCCCGAGAGGACCGTTTAACCCCAGAGAGGACCGTTTAACCCCGATCCTTCATCTGTTTCCCCAGAGAGGACCGTTTAACCCCAGAGAGGACCGTTTAACCACGATCCTTCATCCGTTTCCCCAGAGAGGACCGTTTAACCCCCGAGAGGACCGTTTAACCCCAGAGAGGACCGTTTAACCCCCGAGAGGACCGTTTAACCCCAGAGAGGACCGTTTAACCCCAGAGAGGACCGTTTAACCCCGGAGAAGACCATTTAACCCCAGAGAGGACCGTTTAACCTCAGAGAGGACCGTTTAACCCCCGAGAGGACCGTTTAACCCCAGAGAGGACCGTTTAACCCAAATCCTTCATCTGTTTCCCCAGAGAGGACCGTTTAACCCCAGAGAGGACCGTTTCACCCCGATCCTTCATCTGTTTCCCCAGAGAGGACCGTTTAACCCCCGATCCTTCATCTGTAACCCCAGAGAGGACCGTTTAACCCCAGGGAGGACCGTTTAATCCCAGAGAGGACCGTTTAACCCCCGAGAGGACCGTTTAATCCCAGAGAGGACCGTTTAACCCCCGAGAGGACCGTTTAACCCCAGAGAGGACCGTTTAACCCCGATCCTTCATCTGTTTCCCCAGAGAGGACCGTTTAACCCCAGAGAGGACCGTTTAACCACGATCCTTCATCCGTTTCCCCAGAGAGGACCGTTTAACCCCCGAGAGGACCGTTTAACCCCAGAGAGGACCGTTTAACCCCCGAGAGGACCGTTTAACCCCAGAGAGGACCGTTTAACCCCAGAGAGGACCGTTTAACCCCGGAGAAGACCATTTAACCCCAGAGAGGACCGTTTAACCTCAGAGAGAACCGTTTAACCCCAGAGAGGATCGTTTAACCCCGGAGAAGACCATTTAACCCCAGAGACGACCGTTTAACCTCAGAGAGAACCGTTTAACCCCAGAGAGGACCGTTTAACCCCAGCCCCCCTAACGTCCCTGTTACCTGGAAGTGGAAGATGCCAGCGTAGTCGTCACCAAAGCCTTGGTCCGTGGGAACGACTCTGGCCATCACATACTCGTTCAGGGTCAGGGAGGCAATGGCTGCCAACAGCCAGCAGTCACCTGGACAGGAAACAGGAAACAGGCT
Organism: Champsocephalus gunnari; assembly: GCA_036324595.1. NCBI lineage: Eukaryota > Metazoa > Chordata > Actinopteri > Perciformes > Channichthyidae > Champsocephalus > Champsocephalus gunnari. The sequence goes on from JAURVH010000023.1 coordinate 29,639, forward strand.
CATTACTGCTGTAGGGTGCATTACAAGCTCACTACTGCCTCCTGCAGGCTTTACGGTGCATTACAAGTTCACTAATGACCCCTGCAGCCTGCAAAGGGCATTAAACGCTTACTACTACAAGCAGATAGTACTGCAGACTCTCTAGGGCCCACTTAATGGCTAGACCCTCCTTCTCTACAGTGGAATATCTGGTCTCACGGGGTAGCATCTTACGACTCAGGTACAGGATTGGTTGTTCTTCTCCAAGGTCCCCTTGGACCAAGACTGCTCCAAGGCCTACTGCAGAGGCGCCCACCTGTACCAGAAACCTTTTGGTGAAGTCTGGACTTTTAAGGACAGGTGAAGAACACAGGTAGTCTTTTAAGGTGCGGAAGGCTGTTTCACAGTCTTCTGACCAGGTTACTGGATTCCTCCGATCCTTGTTGGTCAGTGCTGTGAGTGGCGCTGCGATGGTGGCAAACTGAGCCACAAATCTCCTGTACCATCCAGCCAATCCAAGGAAAGACCGGACCTCCTTTTTGGTGCGAGGTTGAGGGCAGCTTCGGATAGCTTCAACCTTATCCACTTGTGGCCGTACCTCTCCTCGTCCCAGTTGGTAGCCTAGGTACCGTGTCTCCCGTCGTGCCCACTCACATTTGGAAGCGTTGAGTGTCAACCCAGCTTTGCGGATCCTACCCAGTATCTCTGAAAGGTGTTGGACATGCTCCTCCCACGAGTTGCTGAAGATCACCACATCATCGAGGTAAGCAGAGCTGCAGTTCTCACAACCCTGGGGGACTCTGTCCATCAGCCTCTGGAAAGTAGCTGGTGCTCCATGAAGTCCAAAAGGCATCACCGTAAACTGGAACAGCCCTGTTGGTGTTCTGAAGGCTGTGTATGATCTGCTTGACTTCTCCAGCGGCACTTGCCAGTACCCTTTACACAGATCCAGGGTGGTGATGTACTTGGCAGCTCCAACCCGCTCCAGCAAGTCATCAATTCTTGGCATGGGATAGGCGTCGAACTCTGAGATGGAGTTGAGCTTCCGGAAATCCATGCAGATCCGTAGAGACCCATCCTTTTTGAAGACGATGACCACCGGGCTGCACCACTCTGAGTTGGATGGCTCAATCACTCCAAGTTTTATCATCTCTTCTACCTCTTTCTGCAGTTCTTCTACCAGTTGTTGTGGGACACGGTAGGGACGTTGGCGGATTGGTTGTCCATCTTTTAGTCGGATGACATGCTCAACAAGGGTGGTCTTCCCCGGGCTGGCAGCCAAGAGTGAAGGAGCCTCCTTGAAAATCTGGAGGATCTGTGCAGCTTGCTCAGGTGCAAGGTGCGTCAAAACAGGAACGGCAGCCAAAGTTAAGGTATCCAACCCATTCTCGACCTCCTCCTCCTCATCCAAGTTCACCTCCCTCACCAACAATGCCTTTTCAGGAGCCTGGACAGAACGTTCCTTCCACTCTTTCAGCAAGTTCACGTGGTAGGTCTGTTTGGTTTTTTTCTTCTCTGGGTAATTGATCTCATAGGTCACTGGACCCATCTTCCGTGTGATGACATATGGTGTCAGAAGCGGGATGGCTAGTCGGAAAGTACTGGGCCGCGTTGCGAAGCAGCGCACAGGACGGCGTTGGCAGCAGGAGGAGGCTGCCAAAGCAGAGCGGGGGTCTCCATGGGAGACAGATGAAGAGGATGAAGACAGGTCTGGGACGGCCCCAGCAGCTCCTATGGCCTCAGGGTCAACCAGTGAACCAGGGGCAGAACTACTCTCACTGATGAAAGACTTTCTATCAGGGCAGCAAAGGCGAGAGAAGTTCCTGTTGGAAGAGCTCCGAGACCTGCGGACTTCTGGTCCAGCTCATAATCCGTTGCCTCAATCAGACGCCGATAGCCAGCCTGATCAGCCAACGCCTGAGTGGAGGCAGTATGCGGAGCCAAAAATCCCCAGAGACGTATCGGCAGCAGTTCCGATCCATGGTGGTACCGTCTGAAGAGAGCCCCATTGAGACCTACCATCGCCTTAAAGGTCTCTACCGGCGCTGGATTCAGCCAGAGCAGCACACTAAGGAGGAAATTGCAGAGGCCATCATCGTGGAGCAGATGCTTCGGATACTCCCACCGGAGGTGAGGACCTGGGTGAAAGAGCATGAGCCTACAGAGGGTCTTGCGGCTGCCAAGCTGGCGCGCCAGTACATCAATGCTCACAGAGGACCACCTGCACGCTCAACCAGCATTCCAGCCCAGGCCGGCAAAAAGAGAGAATCGACCAGAGTTCTCCGGATATCCTAGCACTGCCCCACATGCCAGAAAACCTGCATCGCCCGCAAGTCTGACAGAGCTTTCCTGCAGCCTCTGCCTGTCATATCTACTCCTTTCCACAGGATTGCCTGGTTGGGCCTGGTGTTGGCCCTGGAAGAATCATTCGGAAGATGGTTGCAGTGAAGGCAACAGCTAGAATGTGTTTATTCCATGAGTAATAGACAACCAAATTTAGTAACTTTGATTTTGTTTATTTAAGTTATACTGTTTCAACTTTTATCAAACAGTATATACATTTTATATTCCTACATTTTCCCATACCACTCCGCTCCTCCGCTCCCTCCACTGGCTTCCGGTAACTGCTAGAATCCATTTCAAGACCCTGGTGCTTGCGTACCATGCTGCGAATGGATCTGGCCCTTCCTACATCCAGGACATGGTTAAATTGTGCACCCCAGCACGTGCACTCCGCTCTGCATCAGCCAGACGGCTCGCTGCACCCTCGCTGCGAGGGGGACCCAAGTTCCCATCAGCAGAAACACGTGGGTTTGCTGTCCTGGCTCCAAGATGGTGGAATGAGCTCCCATTGACATCAGGACAGCAGAAAGCTTACACACCTTCCAGCGCAGACTGAAACTCATCTCTCTCGACTCCACTTCGAGCGATAGAATGACTAACAAAGAACTGCTTACAAAGCACTTATATACTAACAAAGGGCTGGCTTCTCTAAAGCCAGTTGAGTAGCACTTGAAATGCTTGGCTCTATGAAACCTGATGTACTTTATGATTCTGTTTTCTTCAAGGTTGTGTCTTCCTGGTCGAATGTACTTATTGTGAGTCGCTTTGGATAAAAGCGTCAGCTAAATGCAATGTAATGTAATATTCTTTTGTTGCTGTTATAAATAAAGTTTTGGAGCTTAAATCATCCGACTAAGCCTATGTTTTGAAACGGACAAATAGAACTCCGTCACATATGGTGTCAGGAGTGGGATGGCTAGTCGGAGGAAGCTGGGCGGCGTTGCTGGGCGGCGTTGCTGGGCGGCGTTGCTGGGCGACGTTGCTGGGCGACGTTGCTGGGCGACGCTGCGGAGCGGCGTACGGGACTACGATTCCGGCGTCAGCAGCAGGAGGAGAGCGCGGCTGCCAGGTCGGAGCGGGCATGGGAGACGGAGGACGGGTCCTGGGTGGGCCCAGCGGCTCCTGCGGCCTCGGGATCGGCCAGTGAACCAGGGCGAGAGGAGTTCCTGTTGGCGGAGCTCCGGGACCTACAGACTTCGGTTCCGGTTGGTGGTCCGTTTCCTCAATCGGACTCCGGTGGCCAGCCTGACCGGCCGGCGCCTGGGTGGAGGCACTGTGCGGTGCGGAGATTCCACCGTACCAGAGCGGTGAGGACATGTGAACTGTTTGGTGCCGTTTGGACGCATTGCCAAAGCGTGAAGGTGGCGGTTTGCCTTTCCAGGTTGCCGCACATCGCCAACCTTGGGGAGGGAGAGCATAATGTGACGGAGCGGATCACATGAGTGACTGACTCCGCCACTGACAGCCGACACACACACGCACACACAGTCACACACCAAACATTTCCTGCTCTCTTCCTAAAAAGAAACCATGCAATGTATTATTTATTGTGTGTTTGTTAATTTGTTAAATGATTATGTTAAGAGGTGGTTAACCTGTTCATGTTTGGGTCGGATTGTTATATTGAAATGTGGTTTGGAGTGTGATTGTTGTCACCTGTTGACGGTAAGCCTGGTGGGAGGGGCTACGGGGTAATAAGGGACGGGGTTGGCCCTGGAAGGGGAACTCGGGGAATGTTGCATAGAAGGCAACAGCTGGGACGTGTTCGAGGGATCGTTGCAGAGAAGGCAACAGCTGAACACGTTTACTCTCCGGGAGTGATGGACGTTTGATTTGGACATTTATTTCTTCTGTTTAAGTTGTGCTGGTTTGTTATTTGATTTTGTTGCTGCTGTTATTAAAGTTTTGGAACTCAACCCAACCGACTAGGCCAGTGTTTTGAACGGAGAAATAGAGCCCCGTCACAAAATAATATAGTATATTTCATGGCTTGGTTGAATACTCGATTCTGATTTGTCAATTTCAACATTTCAGGTGTATAATACTGGATAACACAATGCTACTAAGCATAATAATAACCGTTGCTACATATATACATATATATACAGTATATATATATGTATATCAGTGTGCGAAAAAGTACACGTCCCACCGTCCGGGACGTGTTATTTACAATATCGGACAAGTAGATCTTTCAATTGACTTGTCCGGCGGACAAGTGACGTTTTTCGCCCCGATTTATTGACAAATTATTGATAAATTCAGTTTACAAACAGGCAGAACTCATTCGCAAATTGTCCGTGTCCGCCATTGTTCGTTTAGAAGTGTTAGTTTCGGTTCTGCTTGTCGATTCCTAAGGAAATGCATCTCGCCGCTTTCTGTACAGTTAGACGGGGGCGGGGCGGAGCGGGCGGGAAGTGTAGCACAGTGGCCGGGTTGGGAAGCAAAACTCGGTTCCGAGTAGGAACAAATAACAATTGTCCGGTCCCGGGATTAATAAGAGTTGTGAGGACAGGAGGCGAGGCCGACGAGCCCCGCAGACTGCAGCTCTCTCTCGCTATGCTCCGTATCAGCTGATCGCTGCAGCTCAGCGTCTCTCTCTCTCTCTTTCTACACACAGCGGATCCGCTGTCCGTTTAACAGCCTCATCTTTGTCAAACTTCCTTATGTTCTTTCTCTAACACGTAATGAAGGTTAGTAAGCGTTTTAGCTCCTGTGTTGTTAATATGGACCACCATTTCCTTTATGAAGTGAAGCAACCTCCCTGTCTGTCCTCGCGCTGTCCTCACATCCCCGGACCCCCAGACTCGGAGCAGCACAGCGATGTCAGTATTGTTGATGAAGCAGGGTATAGAAAGTACATTATTGAAATGAAAATACTATTTATTTACTTTTACAAACAGTGAGCAGCTGTGTGTTGTGTATGCAGGACGTGTGTAAGCGTGCAAGCGTCTTTGAGCTGTAGAAAAGCGCTATGCCTATAGGCTATACATATAATAACTTTATTTGTAGAGCACCTTTCATACAGGGGATTGCAGAACTTCAAAGTGCTTTACATCAGTACAAAATAAGAGATACAATCAGTGTAAAACAAGCAGCAAGAGCAAAGCATCAAATGGGATAAAATAATTAAAAATAAAAACATGGGGAATAAAACAGAGACATAGTGCCCTGTCAATCACAGAATAGTGCAGTGTAATAGAGTAACATCTGTAACATGCTTTGGTAAAGAGCCTTTTAAAAATGCCTAATGTATTGGCTTCCCTAATATTGTTGGGTAACATGTTTTGGGGCGTAGTTTACAAAGGCTGCATCACCGATCTTCTTAGGACTCTTTCTGGTGACCTCTAATGGACCGGCATCTGATGATCGCAGTGTTCTGGCGGGTGTGTAGTTCATTAGAGAGTCAGCAATGTAGCTGGGTCCTTGTCCATTTAGAGCTTTGTATGTGAGGAGAAGCACCTTCAAATCAATTCTGAAAGTTACAGGAAGCCAGTGTCGAGTAGCTGAGACAGGACTAACGTGTTCCCTCCTTTTGGTATTCGTCAGTAGTCTAGCTGCAGAGTTTTCAATGAGCTGGAGTCTTCCAATAGCTTCCTTGGTGAGACCAGTGAATAGTGCATTGCCGTGTCTAGTCGGCTAGATATAAAAGCATGAATTAGCTTCTCTGCATCATGTGATTTATGAATGGTTCTACCTTCGCTATGTTTCTGAGATGAAAGAAAGCTATTTTGGTCACTTTGTTTAAATGGGCGTTGAAGTTCAAATCTGAGTCCAGGATGACCGACTGTCACCTCCGGTTTAATCCAAGTGGTTAAACTTCCTAGATTATTTGTTAGCATCTCTCTTTTTGAGATAATAATATATTATTATTATTAGGAGATGTGTGGTTGGACTCTGTCTCACAGGCAGGCTGCAGTGTAACATCAGAGGAGACTGGGTCAACTGTACATTCTCAAACTGCACCACTTAGAACTAACTAAATAATGCAGAGATTATTTTTATATAATTTTATTCAATAACCGTAAGAAATTAAACAGTATGAAGTGATTTGTAAATAGGAATACAGATTTGACTTAATGTTTTCATAAATATATTTTTCTCCCAGTTTGTCATGGGACTTATTTTTACCCTCTCAAAGAACCGGAAATAACCGGAATCGAAAAGCAGAACCGGAATCGTTAAAATCCAAACGATATACCCAACACTATGTGTGATGCAGTAAAATCTTACCGCTCACTTACGTTAGCGGTGTTGTAAAAACCGTGGGAACGTGTAAAATACGATGACGAAGAAGAAGATTCCAGTGGCCCCAATTTTTGTCCATTCTGGACAAGTGAAGAATGTATTCGGACAAGTACATCGCCAAACTCACTTGTCCATGGACAAGTACTCACTAAAAACTTTTTCTCACACTGTATATACATGTATATACACATATATATATATACAGTATATATATATATGTATATACATGTATATACATGTATATACATATACAGTATATATATATATGTATATACATGTATATACATGTATATACATGTATATACATGTATATACATGTATATACATGTATATACACATATATATATATACAGTATATATATATGTATATACATGTATATACATGTATATACATGTATATATATGTACATTTTTCATAATCCAAACTTGCATATTCATCTGCCCAGTGTTTGAACATGTGGAAACAAAACTTTAAAAGTTGCTCAACAACAGAGTCTGTGGTTTAGAATGGCACGGCATGCTGTGACTCACACACCACACCAGGGAGGGTGTGTGTGTGTGTGTGTGTGTGTGTAAGGGTGTGTCCTCATTGGTTGACAGCCCCACAACAATAGCTGGCAGGCTTCTTCCTGTCCTGCTCAGCCAATGCTCAGATTCCAGCAGCCGGTCCTCATTAACTTCTCTGTTGGAAAAACTCCTGATCACACACTCTGCTGAGAATCAAACACACACACACACACACACACACACATTCTACTGATCACACACTCTGCTGAGAATCAAACACACACACACACATTCTACTGATCACACATTCTCCTGATCACACACTCTGCTGATCACACACTCTGCTGATCACCAGTGTTGGGCAAGTTACTTTTAAAAAGTAACTTGCCCAACACTAGTTATAGTTACTGCTTTCAAAAAAGTAACTAGTTACTTTATTAGTTACTAAATTATAAAAGTAACTAGTAACAAGTTGCTTTAAAAATAATAACAATACAAATATAAGTGTTTGTGTTGTTCTGGCACCGTAAGAGAAGAGAGAGAGAGAGAGAGAGAGAGAGACGGACCGAGGGAGAGAGACAGAGGGAGAGCGAGAGAGACAGAGAGAGAGGGAGGGAGGGAGAGAGAGAGGGAGGGAGAGAGAGAGAGAGAGGGCGACATAGAGAGAGAGAGAGAGAGAGAGAGAGAGAGAGAGAGAGAGGGAGAGAGAGGGAGGGAGGGAGAGAGAGAGGGAGGGAGAGAGAGAGAGAGAGGGCGACATAGAGAGAGAGAGAGAGAGAGAGAGAGAGGGAGGGTGAGAGAGAGAGAGAGAGGGCGACATAGAGAGAGAGAGAGAGAGAGAGAGAGAGAGAGAGAGAGAGAGAGGGCGACATAGAGAGAGAGAGAGAGAGAGAGAGGGAGAGAGAGAGAGGGAGGGAGAGAGAGAGAGAGGGCGACATAGAGAGAGAGAGAGAGAGAGAGAGAGAGAGAGAGAGAGAGGGAGAGAGAGAGAGAGAGGGCGACATAGAGAGAGAGAGAGAGAGAGAGGGAGAGAGAGAGAGAGGGAGGGAGAGAGAGAGAGAGGGCGACATAGAGAGAGAGAGAGAGAGAGAGAGAGAGAGAGAGAGAGAGAGAGAGAGAGAGAGAGAGAGAGAGAGAGAGAGAGAGAGAGAGAGAGAGAGAGAGAGAGAGAGAGAGAGAGAGAGAGAGAGAGAGGGAGAGGGACCGGTGCCAGCAGCAGGGGCCGTGTTGTTAGCACCTGGTTAGCAGTTAGCTAGCTGCACTAACGGACACGAGGAGCGTCCTCTCAGCTGAGCTGAAGGCTCTGAGTGTTTAGATAGTTCACGTTAGTCTTGCATTCACACCTAAGAGTCCGCTCTCAGGTGCGCACCAGACCGCGTTGCATTGTTTCATTCCTCAGAAGGTTCGGTTTGCGTTCACACGGGCAAAACCCAAACGGACTATACACTTTAAAGTCATGCGCTCGGAAATGCTGTTCAACCATTGGTCAGACATTACCCGGAGCCTCCGCCATGGAGCATCGGCACTTCCTGCAGGTTGTTCTCATGCTGCTGTTAGTCTGGAGATCAACAGACACGAGCGGCCCGCGCATAGGATTATATCATCAGACAGCGTCCGTTAAAAACATGATGACACAATGAGAGGCGTTCTGCGGTCAGGAGGGCGTTTCCCCGACGACCGGTGTTCTGACTTTCATGCAGCTGACGCTGTTCAACACTTCACTCTGCTTCACTCTTTCGCTAAACATTTTGAAGATATCCGCGTTCTCGTGACTCGTAAATACTAGCTTCCTATGTTTTGGTGCGGACTGCGTTCACACCAGCGATGAAGCGCTCCAGAGTTCACTCGCCAGCGCTCCGAGAGCACCTCTTCCAGCGGACCAGAGTCCGGTAGTTCAGTTCACTTCAGAGGACTCGCACTGCGTTCACACCGGCCCAAACGAACCAAGCGGCTAAACGCACCAGAGTTCCATTCAACCGGACTACACACGGCAGGTGTGAACGCACCGTTATCTCAGTGGGTCTCAAACGGTTTGGTCACAAATTATTCAACAGATTATTTCCGCGCCACACCTTCATACGATCATTATAGTCTATATGGCAGTAAAACAAGAATACACTTTGAAGGAGTGAGCGATCTGTAAAATATCCATATCCATCTGGTGTTGAGAGATGGACCCATAGATCTCTAATGTTGCTCTCAGAGTGCAGCAGATTGATGCTTTCACTTCAACTACCCCGGACCCCCCTAGAGGGGGTGAGGACCTAGAGGAGGTGAGGACCTAGAGGAGGCGAGGACCCCCCAAGAGGAGGTGAGGACCTAGAGGAGGTGAGGTCCCCCCAAGAGGAGGTGAGGACCTAGAGGAGGTGAGGTCCTAGAGGAGGTGAGGTCCTAGAGGAGGTGAGGTCCTAGAGGAGGTGAGGTCCTAGAGGAGGTGAGGTCCTAGTGGAGGTGAGGACCTAGAGGAGGTGAGGTCCTAGAGGAGGTGAGGTCCTAGAGGAGGTGAGGTCCTAGAGGAGGTGAGGACCTAGAGGAGGTGAGGTCCTAGAGGAGGTGAGGTCCTAGAGGAGGTGAGGACCTAGAGGAGGCGAGGACCCCCCAAGAGGAGGTGAGGACCTAGAGGAGGTGAGGTCCTAGAGGAGGTGAGGTCCTAGAGGAGGTGAGGACCCCCCTAGAGGAGGTGAGGACCTAGAGGAGGTGAGGACCCCACTAGAGGAGGTGAGGACCCCCCTAGAGGAGGTGAGGTTCGCCCCCCCCTGCCTATATGCCATGAGCTGATTATGGAGGCTTCCTTGTAGCAGTCGCAGGTGTGCTGTGCGTGTGGGCGTGTTGCAGTAGAACATTCCACTGTAGCCCCTGAGGGCTAAGCCCGGATGTTTCCAGGTCCAGGCGACGCCCCTGGAGCCGTGAGAGGACGTGACTGTGTTCGCCTGTCAGTTCCATCACATAATGTAACGCAGTAACGCACCCATTTGAATCACAGCAACTATAACGGCGTTACTGAATGGGAATAGGTAACTAGTACCGTTATTAGTTACCGCAAAAAGTAGTTGCGTTAGTCCCAACACTGCTGATCACACACTGCGGAGAATCAAACGGACACACACACACCCTCTACTGAGAACAAGTTACAGTCTGCAGAGTGTGCTGTGTTCAGGGGCATTCTGGGGAGTGTGGTGCATTCAGGGGCAGTCTGCAGAGTGTGGTGCTTTCAGGGACAGTCTGGGGAGTGTGGTGCATTCAGGGGCAGTCTGCAGAGTGTGGTGCTTTCAGGGACAGTCTGGG
>JAURVH010000023.1:42500-67500 GCA_036324595.1 Champsocephalus gunnari
GAGGAGCGGCTCTGCTCCCGCAGCGCGAGGAAGTCCTGGTTCAGGTACCGAGTCGCGTTCGCGTTGGTCCCAAAACCCGCCGCGAGAGCGCGCTTCTTCGCCAGCGTGGACGCGACGCCCGACATGTTGCCGAGGAAGAGGGTGAGGAAGAGGTGAGGAAGAGGCGAGGAAGAAGTGAGGAAGAGGCGAGGAAGAGGCGAGGAAGAGGAGCAAAGTTCGAAACTCCGCTCAGACTGAGAGCCAACTTTCCTCTGTCAGACCTCGCCCTGAAAACCAGAGGGGGGAGGAGCAGGCCCTCTCTCTCTCCATGTTAACATGTCCCTCCCTCCCTGTCTCACCCCTCCCTCTCTCTCTCTCTCTCTCTCTCCATGTTAACATGTCCCTCCCTCCCTGTCTCACCCCTCCCTCCCTGTCTCTCTCTCTCCATGTTAACATGTCTCTCCCTCCCTGTCTCACCCCTCCCTCTCTCTCTCTCTCTCTCTCTCTCCATGTTAACATGTATCTCCCTCCCTGTCTCACCCCTCCCTCTCTCTCTCTCTCTCTCTCTCCATGTTAACATGTCTCTCCCTCCCTGTCTCACCCCTCCCTCTCTCTCTCTCTCTCTCTCTCTCTCCATGTTAACATGTCCCTCCCTCCCTGTCTCACCCCTCCCTCTCTCTCTCTCTCTCTCTCTCTCCATGTTAACATGTATCTCCCTCCCTGTCTCACCCCTCCCTCTCTCTCTCTCTCCATGTAACATGTCCCTCCCTCCCTGTCTCTCTCTCTCCATGTTAACATGTCTCTCCCTCCCTGTCTCACCCCTCCCTCTCTCTCTCTCTCTCTCTCTCTCTCTCCATGTTAACATGTATCTCCCTCCCTGTCTCACCCCTCCCTCTCTCTCTCTCTCTCCATGTAACATGTCCCTCCCTCCCTGTCTCTCTCTCTCCATGTTAACATGTCTCTCCCTCCCTGTCTCACCCCTCCCTCTCTCTCTCTCTCTCCATGTAACATGTCCCTCCCTCCCCGTCTCTCTCTCTCCATGTTAACATGTCTCTCCCTCCCTGTCTCACCCCTCCCTCTCTCTCTCTCTCCATGTAACATGTCCCTCCTTCCCTGTCTCTCTCTCTCTCCATGTTAACATGTCTCTCCCTCCCTGTCTCTCTCTCTCCATGTTAACATGTCTCTCCCTCCCTGTCTCACCCCTCCCTCTCTCTCTCTCCATGTAACATGTCCCTCCCTCCCTGTCTCTCTCTCTCTCCATGTTAACATGTCTCTCCCTCCCTGTCTCACCCCTCCCTGTCTCTCTCTCTCCATGTTAACATGTCTCTCCCTCCCTGTCTCACCCCTCCCTCTCTCTCTCTCTCTCCATGTAACATGTCCCTCCCTCCCTGTCTCTCTCTCTCCATGTAACATGTCCCTCCCTCCCTGTCTCACCCCTCCCTCTCTCTCTCTCTCTCTCCATGTAACATGTCCCTCCCTCCCTGTCTCTCTCTCTCCATGTAACATGTCCCTCCCTCCCTGTCTCACCCCTCCCTCTCTCTCTCTCTCTCTCTCCATGTTAACATGTCTCTCCCTCCCTGTCTCTCTCTCTCTCCGTGTAACATGTCCCTCCCTCCCTGTCTCACCCCTCCCTTTCTCTCTCTCCATGTTAACATGTCTCTCCCTTCCTGTCTCGCCCCTCCCTTTCTCTCTCTCCATGTTAACATGTCTCTCCCTCCCTGTCTCTCTCTCTCCATGTTAACATGTCTCTCCCTCCCTGTCTCACCCCTCCCTCTCTCTCTCTCTCTCTCTCTCTCCATGTAACATGTCTCTCCCTCCCTGTCTCTCTCTCTCCATGTTAACATGTCTCTCCCTCCCTGTCTCACCCCTCCCTTTCTCTCTCTCCATGTTAACATGTCTCTCCCTTCCTGTCTCGCCCCTCCCTGTCTCTCTCTCTCTGTCTCTCTCTATGTAAACATCTCTCTCTGCCTCGCCCAGTCTCTCTCTCTCTGTCTGTAAACATCTCGCTCTGCCTCGCTCAGTCTCTCTCTCTCTCTGTCTGTAAACATCTCTCTCTCTCTCCCTGTCTCACCCTTCCTTCACTCTCTCTCTCTCTCTCTCTCTCTCTCTCTAGGCATAGGCGGCGCGTGAGGCTCAGGTTTGGGAAGGCTAACTTGTTTTACCTGTCGCTGCCCGCCTCCTGCGTCAATAGCAAATAGCTGAAGTCAGTGAAAGCACCGCCTGCTGACCAATCAGAGCTCAGTGTGCGGAGTTTAAATCCAGTCACATCACAGGAGAAAGGAAACACAGTTTAAACTGCCGCATGCAGGGGAGACGCCGACGTGTCCCACTATCACATCACCTCATGATGTATCCCATGTCTCTGATCCGAGTCCCTGAGTGTGTCTGCCGTGCAGCACCCTCAGCGTCACAGACTGGAGGAGAAGCATTATGTCAGCAACACGTTGAGTTGAGGGCACTCTGGGTCAGAGGTGATGAGAGTCAGACGGTGTGTGAGACGGGCCGTGACATCATGAACCTGCTGATGGACGCATTCCAACACTTGCTCTGCTCCAGCTGTGTTCACCTTGCAGCTGCAGCTCTGAGGCTTTGATCCTGATCAAGAGTTTGAGTCATGTTTAAAGTTCATATTTGTCTAATATCAGTTTACTTTTCATCAATGAAGTATGACGCTGCGCTGTCAGTACACGTGTCCCTGTTTGTGATTGGTTAAATGTAGCTAACCCCGCCCCTTTCACGTGAACGCGCTCTCAGCTGGAGAGAGAAACCCTGGCTGCAGTCGAATAGTCCAAAGATCAGCTCCTAAGTTCTAACCCTATCGTCTATTCCTTGACCTCTGAGTGAAAGGTCACGGGGTTAAGGGATAGTGGATAGGAGAATCCAAAAGGACTTAGGAGAAGAGACTGCGGTACTTTAGAGAATCGAATGCACTTCACTATCCGACGTGTTTATGATGCGCCAGCGGACGTCCTGAATGTGCGTCTGCTGCTGTGGGTAACCATGGAAACTACAGGTCTCTATACAGCGGACTACAACATGGATGTTCAATAAGAACGAGGGACTGCTGTGAACTCATCTGAGACTCTGCTCCGTGCTCTGATGCTGCTGCTCTGCTTTATGAACGTGAACACAGAGAAACATATTCTTCAGGACCAAAGCTGGACCTGAGAGAAAGAGGAAAGTGAAGCTTCTGCTCGTCCCCCTCTCCCTCCGGTCCACATCAATACCAATGATCCCAACACGTATGATTGTATGAACTAAAGATCTTAAATCATTACAGATGTATTTATTATGAACGTTAGTCCTTAACATCTATCACTGTGTATATCACCATTCAGACATCTTTAGAAGCTGAACAAACCCCACACAGCTCAGTGAAGACTGAGATGACTTTATTTGATCATTTCAGTGAAAACTAACGTTCATATTTCTCTCTTTATTATAATACTGATGAACGTTCAGAACAAAGCACTTTGTAACTTACCACCTACGTTTTAAAATGCTTAATAAGCACCGTAACTTTCATGATATCATTTCTCCGTCATAATCGGTTGTTTCCGTGAACGGCCGACTGTTGAGTGACGGCACATGCTGCGGCTGCAATGCATTGTGGGGCAGCATGTTCGCTTAGGGAGGTCCAGTGGTTCCTAAGCTAAAGGAGGTTATAAAGGGAAGTTTGAAACCTCCTTTCCTTTCATTCTCATCATTCTAGAGAATTGGAACGGCACTTATCGTGGCTGCCACTGAGGGACTTCCGGGTCCTTTCACTCCGTCAGGAAGGTTCCTCAGCTAAATGGACTATTCGACTTCAGCCTCTGGCTTGATTTACCGAGTTGATAACCAGCGTCGTAGGACCGCTTAGCGAGATCTCGTTTGTTAGTTTGTTGTTGTTAGTTTGTTTGTTACTCAAACATATCCAGGGTCTGTTGAACTGGCTTCGTAGTGCACAGGTCGCTGCATAGCAGGTGCCTTAAATAACCCCTTATTTTATAGTGAGATGTATTTTTATGTTCATATAATAGTGATTTCAATGCCACCCCAAAATGATCACTGGTTGCATCCTGGCCACTGAACATGTCCTGGCAGCGCTAAGGTCAAAGACACAAACATTATACATTATATTTTACCAGGATGCAGTGGTACAAATAGTTGGGAAGGCTTAGCCTTCATAGCCTACAGGGTAAAGTGCTATCGGGTTAACCCTCATGCTGTTTGAATAATGTAGGGCCGTGCCTAAAACATGTCTGCAAAGTTTTCTTTTCAAAATACCAAACAGATCATGCATTTTTATGGAATGCCATTTAAGCCAAAATTAAATAAATACATAAATAATTAAATAAATATATAAATATAAATATAAAAGACCTCACCACAGGAGAATCCTCCTTCTCCATCGAACAGACAGAGAACCAGAACTGAACCAACAACGACGAGACTGCATCCAGAACCATCTCCACCTGAGGCATCCAGAACCAAAACAGCATGCTGACATAAAGAGGCATACTCTCATCGGTCCCTCAGACGGGACTTGAGGCTCCAAGCTGAGCCGCGAGATCTGGCACAAGAGAGCGGAATACGCCCTCCATGCAACAGCGAAGAGACTGTAGAGGTGGAGATTAAATGCATTTGGGAAAAGAGTTACCGGCTCTAAACACCGAAAACCGGTTCTTAGCTGACCCCACTTGGCTGCCCGGCAAGAACCAAGAACCAAGAACCACGCTCACGTCGGAAGGGGGCTATTAACCTGAGCCATAATAACAGTTTATGGCGAGTACGGAAAATAACAGTTGTAACAAGCAGTAGCGCTGAGCAAAGTGACTTAGACGCAGCCACACACTTTCTAAAGTCCGGCAGCACGAACCAGGCTTCGTGTGATTCTGTTTCTCTGTGCCTTACTTTCACCGTCCGGTCGCTGTCATTGATCATCGTGGAGAGAGGCAGACGGGTTGTTTTGTATTAGCAGCTATTGGATGGAATCAGTACGTGGGCTGCACAGGTTGTGCTGTCGGACTATCACAAGTCGAATCACAATGAAAAGGTCGTAGAAAACGGCGTATGCCACAATATGATAGCAACAAGTTGTCAAGATAGTCCGTTTAGCTTCGGTTGCATATCTGCGGTCAACTCAGCCGTCTCTCACGTTCGCTTGGTCAAATCAGCAGCTCTTCATTTGTGAGCGTGCGATGAATCGCGCCTTTACGGTAATCGCTGTACGAGAGTAAAATAATGCATGTTTTTTTCTGCCGATTGTGGATGTCATGCGATTACTGACTACGATGTAGCAGAACATGGTGGAAACAATCAGTCTAAATGAACAATCGGGACGGAAAGTTCGGATTTCCAAAGGGAGGTTCTGTGAATAAATTAAAAATCAAGAACCGAAATAATTGAACT
The DNA here is from genome assembly GCA_036324595.1 of Champsocephalus gunnari. NCBI lineage: Eukaryota > Metazoa > Chordata > Actinopteri > Perciformes > Channichthyidae > Champsocephalus > Champsocephalus gunnari. The sequence continues at coordinate 47,874 of JAURVH010000023.1, forward strand.
ATTCACATCTTAGACTGCACGGTGACTTTGATCTTTTAATGTTTATTTTAATCACTGATTTTAAATGCCATTTTCTTAATGTCTTTCATTTTTGTAAAGCCCCTTGAACTGCCTGATGCTGAAAGGTGCTATATAAATAAACTTGCCTTGCCTTGCTTTATTTGCAATATAAGTCATTTGTACCATGAGTTCTTAACACAACTGACACTGTTGGACTCAGTCCAAGTTGACTGTGGACTCTCTCTCAAAGTCCCTCCTGAGAACAACATCATAACACTTCTGCTATATTTGATGAGATCAATTATTTGTATCCATAAGTTCTTATTAAAATTGGTACTGTTGGACTCAGTACTTGTTAGTCTACTACCAGAAACACAATGCAGTACTTGTACTGTGTACTTTGAGTAATACTCTGTCACACTCCCTTCCCGAGTACAATAATGCATGTTTTTAGCTATCTTTGATGAGAGATACAATTATATTTTGCCAAAGGTTTGAGCAATTTATCCTACCACCTTGAATACTCTCACCTGGCTGATATATCAATAAACTGTTACTGGTACTCGATGTATATCTAGTCAATTGTATTATTTCTAGTTTTCTCTTTAATATTTGTTATGCTTCTTGATTAATATTGAGCTGTCTTTGGCTCTCTGCTGTAACACTTGTAAATGTCCGCTCTGTGGGACGAATAAAGGTGTTCTGATTCTGAGCTTTGTGAGCACGAGTCCTGCTGGTCTTGGTTCAGTGAGCTTTGTGAGCACGAGTCCTGCAGGTCTTGGTTCAGTGAGCTTTGTGAGCACGAGTCCTGCAGGTCTTGGTTCAGTGAGCTTTGTGAGCACGAGTCCTGCAGGTCTTGGTTCAGTGAGCTTTGTGAGCACGAGTCCTGCAGGTCTTGGTTCAGTGAGCTTTGTGTGCACGAGTCCTGCAGGTCTTGGTTCAGTGAGCTTTGTGAGCACGAGTCCTGCAGGTCTTGGTTCAGTGAGCTTTGTGAGCACGAGTCCTGCAGGTCTTGGTTCAGTGAGCTTTGTGAGCACGAGTCCTGCAGGTCTTGGTTCAGTGAGCTTTGTGAGCACGAGTCCTGCAGGTCTTGGTTCAGTGAGCTTTGTGAGCACGAGTCCTGCAGGTCTTGGTTCAGTGAGCTTTGTGAGCACGAGTCCTGCAGGTCTTGGTTCAGTGAGCTTTGTGAGCACGAGTCCTGCAGGTCTTGGTTCAGTGAGCTTTGTGAGCACGAGTCCTGCAGGTCTTGGTTCAGTGAGCTTTGTGAGCACGAGTCCTGCAGGTCTTGGTTCAGTGAGCTTTGTGTGCACGAGTCCTGCAGGTCTTGGTTCAGTGAGCTTTGTGAGCACGAGTCCTGCAGGTCTTGGTTCAGTGAGCTTTGTGAGCACGAGTCCTGCAGGTCTTGGTTAGGTGAGCTGAGCGGTTTTTGATTTTTTAAAGAAACATATATTATTTTTAAATTGTTCTACATGTCTGCTGCAGGCTGTGATCCTGGCTTTAGCAGAGGTCCTTGAACTCCTCTGCTGCAGGCTGTGATCCTGGCTTTAGCAGAGGTCCTTGAACTCCTCTGCTGCAGGCTGTGATCCTGGCTTTAGCAGAGGTCCTTGAACTCCTCTGCTGCAGGCTGTGATCCTGGCTTTAGCAGAGGTCCTTGAACTCCTCTGCTGCAGGCTGTGATCCTGGCTTTAGCAGAGGTCCTTGAACTCCTCTGCTGCAGGCTGTGATCCTGGCTTTAGCAGAGGTCCTTGAACTCCTCTGCTGCAGGCTGTGATCCTGGCTTTAGCAGAGGTCCTTGAACTCCTCGCTCACAAGGAGTGTTTCCTGTTAATAGAAGTTTGCTCTCATTACTCACTAACTGATATCAGACCAGAGCTACACCCTTCACCTGACCACACACACACACCTCAGCCAGTCTAAGCAGACCATCAAGATCATTTCAGAGACTACAGTGGACGGTTGGAGACTTCTGGTAAAACCACCTTGAATCACTGCAGGTCTGTAGACTCTCTGTAGACTCTCTCTAGACTCTCTGTAGACTCTCTCTAGACTCTCTCTAGACTCTCTCTAGACTCTCTGTAGACTCTCTGTAGACTCTCTCTAGACTCTCTGTAGACTCTCTGTAGACTCTCTCTAGACTCTCTCTAGACTCTCTGTAGACTCTCTCTAGACTCTCTGTAGACTCTCTCTAGACTCTCTCTGTAGACTCTCTCTGTAGACTCTCTGTAGACTCTCTCTAGACTCTCTGTAGACTCTCTCTAGACTCTCTGTAGACTCTCTCTAGACTCTCTCTCTAGACTCTCTCTGTAGACTCTCTGTAGACTCTCTCTAGACTCTCTGTAGACTCTCTGTAGACTCTCTCTAGACTCTCTGTAGACTCTCTCTAGACTCTCTCTAGACTCTCTCTAGACTCTCTGTAGACTCTCTCTGTATACTCTCTCTAGACTCTCTGTAGACTCTCTGTAGACTCTCTGTAGACTCTCTGTAGACTCTCTCTAGACTCTCTGTAGACTCTCTCTAGACTCTCTCTAGACTCTCTGTAGACTCTCTCTCTAGACTCTCTCAAGACTCTCTGTAGACTCTCTGTAGACTCTCTCTAGACTCTCTCTAGACTCTCTGTAGACTCTCTCTAGACTCTCTCTAGACTCTCTCTAGACTCTCTGTAGACTCTCTGTAGACTCTCTGTAGACTCTCTGTAGACTCTCTCTAGACTCTCTCTAGACTCTCTCTAGACTCTCTCTAGACTCTCTCTCTAGACTCTCTGTAGACTCTCTCTAGACTCTCTGTAGACTCTCTGTAGACTCTCTGTAGACTCTCTCTAGACTCTCTCTAGACTCTCTGTAGACTCTCTGTAGACTCTCTGTAGACTCTCTCTCTAGACTCTCTCTAGACTCTCTCTAGACTCTCTCTAGACTCTCTGTAGACTCTCTCTAGACTCTCTGTAGACTCTCTCTAGACTCTCTCTCTAGACTCTCTGTAGACTCTCTCTAGACTCTCTCTAGACTCTCTCTAGACTCTCTCTAGACTCTCTGTAGACTCTCTCTAGACTCTCTCTCTAGACTCTCTCTAGACTCTCTCTAGACTCTCTGTAGACTCTCTCTAGACTCTCTCTAGACTCTCTCTAGACTCTCTCTAGACTCTCTGTAGACTCTCTCTAGACTCTCTCTCTAGACTCTCTCTAGACTCTCTCTAGACTCTCTGTAGACTCTCTCTAGACTCTCTCTAGACTCTCTCTAGACTCTCTCTAGACTCTCTCTCTAGACTCTCTCTAGACTCTCTGTAGACTCTCTGTAGACTCTCTCTAGACTCTCTCTAGACTCTCTCTAGACTCTCTCTAGACTCTCTGTAGACTCTCTCTAGACTCTCTCTAGACTCTCTCTAGACTCTCTGTAGACTCTCTGTAGACTCTCTGTAGACTCTCTCTAGACTCTCTGTAGACTCTCTCTAGACTCTCTGTATACTCTCTCTAGACTCTCTCTAGACTCTCTCTCTAGACTCTCTCTAGACTCTCTGTAGACTCTCTCTAGACTCTCTGTAGACTCTCTCTAGACTCTCTCTAGACTCTCTGTAGACTCTCTGTAGACTCTCTCTAGACTCTCTCTAGACTCTCTGTAGACCCGGGTTGTACTTGTCCCCCCAGATGGCGAGCACAGCAGCAGACCTGGCCCGGTCGCAGACCCGGGAGGAGGGTGAGGGCGGTCTGAAGGCGGTCCGGTTCCAGCAGCAGGACTTCCAGCAGCTGCGGGCTGAGGGTCTGAACAGCGGAGAGCTGTTCTGTGACCCGGTCTTCCCTGCAGACTGCGAGTCTCTGGGGTTCAACACTCTGGGTCGGTACTCCTCCAGAACCAGAGGCATCGAGTGGAAGAGGCCCACGGTGAGCTGAGGGGGGGTGAGGCAGTCTGCTTAAGGGGTCTCTAGCTAAAGGGGTCCCTACTGATGCGGTCTGCTAAAGGAGTCTCTACTGAGGCGGTCTGCTAAAGGGGTCTCTACTGAGGCGGTCTGCTAAAGGGTCTCTACTGAGGCGGTCTGCTAAAGGGGTCTCTACTGAGACGGTCTGCTAAAGGGGTCTCTACTGAGGCGGTCTGCTAAAGGGGCTCCCTACTGATGCGGTCTGCTAAAGGAGTCTCTACTGAGGCAATCTGCTAAAGGAGACTCTACTGAGGCGGTCTGCTAAAGGGGTCTCTACTGAGGCGGTCTGCTAAAGGAGACTCTACTGAGGCGGTCTGCTAAAGGAGACTCTACTGAGGCGGTCTGCTAAAGGAGACTCTACTGAGGCGGTCTGCTAAAGGGGTCTCTACTGAGGCGGTCTGCTAAAGGGGTTTCTACTGAGGCGGTCTGCTAAAGGGGTCTCTACTGAGGCGGTCTGCTAAAGAAGACTCTACTGAGGCGGTCTGCTAAAGGGGTCTCTACTGAGGAGGTCTGCTAAAGGACACTCTACTGAGGCGGTCTGCTAAAGGAGACTCTACTGAGGCGGTCTGCTAAAGGGGTCTCTACTGAGGCGGTCTGCTAAAGGAGACTCTACTGAGGCGGTCTGCTAAAGGGGTCTCTACTGAGGCGGTCTGCTAAAGGGGTCTCTACTGAGGCGGTCTGCTAAAGGAGACTCTACTGAGGCGGTCTGCTAAAGGGGTCTCTACTGAGGCGGTCTGCTAAAGGGGTCTCTACTGAGGCGGTCTGCTAAAGGAGACTCTACTGAGGCGGTCTGCTAAAGGGGTCTCTACTGAGGCGGTCTGCTAAAGGGGTCTCTACTGAGGTGGTCTGCTAAAGGGGTCTCTACTGAGGCGGTCTGCTAAAGGGGTCTCTAGCTAAAGGGGTCTCTACTGATGCGGTCTGCTAAAGGGGTCTCTACTGAGGCGGTCTGCTAAAGGGGTCTCTACTGAGGCGGTCTGCTTAAGGGGTCTCTAGCTAAAGGGATCTCTACTGATGCGGTCTGCTAAAGGGGTCTCTACTGAGGTGGTCTGCTAAAGGGGTCTCTACTGAGGCGGTCTGCTAAACGGGTCTCTACTGAGGTGGTCTGCTAAAGGGGTCTCTACTGAGGTGGTCTGCTAAAGGGACCTCTAGCTAAAGGGGTCTCTACTGATGCGGTCTGCTAAAGGGGTCTCTACTGAGGCGGTCTGCTAAAGGGGTCTCTACTGAGGCGGTCTGCTAAAGGAGACTCTACTGAGGCGGTCTGCTAAAGGGGTCTCTACTGAGGCGGTCTGCTAAAGGGGTCTCTACTGAGGCGGTCTGCTAAAGGGGTCTCTACTGAGGCGGTCTGCTAAAGGGGTCTCTACTGAGGTGGTCTGCTAAAGGGGTCTCTAGCTAAAGGGGTCTCTACTGATGCGGTCTGCTAAAGGGGTCTCTACTGAGGCGGTCTGCTAAAGGGGTCTCTACTGAGGCGGTCTGCTTAAGGGGTCTCTAGCTAAAGGGATCTCTACTGATGCGGTCTGCTAAAGGGGTCTCTACTGAGGTGGTCTGCTAAAGGGGTCTCTACTGAGGCGGTCTGCTAAACGGGTCTCTACTGAGGTGGTCTGCTAAAGGGGTCTCTACTGAGGTGGTCTGCTAAAGGGACCTCTAGCTAAAGGGGTCTCTACTGATGCGGTCTGCTAAAGGGGTCTCTACTGAGGCGGTCTGCTAAAGGGGTCTCTACTGAGGCGGTCTGCTAAAGGAGACTCTACTGAGGCGGTCTGCTAAAGGGGTCTCTACTGAGGCGGTCTGCTAAAGGGGTCTCTACTGAGGCAGTCTGCTTAAGGGGTCTCTAGCTAAAGGGATCTCTACTGATGCGGTCTGCTAAAGGGGTCTCTACTGAGGTGGTCTGCTAAAGGGGTCTCTACTGAGGCGGTCTGCTAAACGGGTCTCTACTGAGGTGGTCTGCTAAAGGGGTCTCTACTGAGGTGGTCTGCTAAAGGGACCTCTAGCTAAAGGGGTCTCTACTGATGCGGTCTGCTAAAGGGGTCTCTACTGAGGCGGTCTGCTAAAGGGGTCTCTACTGAGGCGGTCTGCTAAAGGAGACTCTACTGAGGCGGTCTGCTAAAGGGGTCTCTACTGAGGCGGTCTGCTAAAGGGGTCTCTACTGAGGCGGTCTGCTAAAGGGGTCTCTACTGAGGCGGTCTGCTAAAGGAGACTCTACTGAGGTGGTCTGCTAAAGGAGACTCTACTGAGGCGGTCTGCTAAAGGAGTCTCTACTGAGGCGGTCTGCTAAAGGGGTCTCTACTGATGCGGTCTGCTAAAGGGGTCTCTACTGAGGTGGTCTGCTAAAGGGGTCTCTACTGAGGCGGTCTGCTAAAAGAGTCTCTACTGAGGCGGTCTGCTAAAGGGGTCTCTACTGAGGTGGTCTGCTAAAGGGGTCTCTACTGAGGCGGTCTGCTAAAGGGGTCTCTACTGAGGCGGTCTGCTAAAGGGGTCTCTACTGAGGCGGTCTGCTAAAGGGGTCTCTACTGAGGCGGTCTGCTAAAGGGGTCTCTACTGAGGCGGTCTGCTAAAGGGGTCTCTACTGAGGCGGTCTGCTAAAGGGGTCTCTACTCTTCAGTCAGTAGGATCTACATGTTTGATAACAGCGTATCCCTCCACCTGCAGCTGCAGGGCAGGGACTCATTGGATAACTGCGTATCCCTCCACCTGCAGCTGCAGGGCAGGGACTCTTTGGATAACTGCGTATCCCTCCACCTGCAGCTGCAGGGCAGGGACTCATTGGATAACTGCGTATCCCTCCACCTGCAGCTGCAGGGCAGGGACTCTTTGTTTGGAGATATTAAAGATAAGATTACAAACGGTGACTCAGTCTGTGAATCATTAACGAGACGCCGGTGAACGACCGCAGATCCCCTGCACAGTTTCATCGTTATATAACATGTTGTCACCTTGTTAAAGATGAAGGTGATCATCATCATCATCATCATCATCATCATCATCATCATCATCATCATCATCATCATCATCTTTAATCACCTGCTCTCTCTCGTCCAATCAGGAGCTGAGTTCAGATCCTCAATTTATCGTTGATGGAGCGAAAAGAACGGACATCTGTCAGGGAGCGCTGGGTGAGAAAACACACACACACACTGACACACACACAGACACTGACACACACACACACAGACACACACACACACACACACACACACACACAGACACAGACACAGACACACGCACATACACAGGCACAGACACACACACACACACACACACACACACAGACACAGACACACACACACACACAGACACACACACACACAGACACACACACACACACAGACACAGACACACACAGACACACACACACACACACACAGAAACACACAGACACACAGACACACAGACACAGACACACAGACACACACACAGAGACACACACACACACACAGACACACACACAGACACAGACACACACACACACACAGACACACACACACAGACACACACACACACAGAGACACACACACACACTCACACTCACACACACACACACAGACACACACACACAGACACAGACACACACACAGACACAGACGCACACACACACACAGACACACACACACAGACACACACACACACAGACACACACACACACAGAGACACAGACACACACACACTCTCACACACACAGACACACACACAGACACAGACACACACACACACACACACACACAGACACAGACACACACACAGACACACACACACACACACTCACACACACTCACACTCACACTCAGACACTCAGACACACACACACACTCACACACTCACACACACACGCACTCACACGCACTCACACACACACACACACACACTCACACCCACACACACACTGACACACACACAAACACACTCTCACACACGCACACAAACACACACACACTCTCACACACAAACAAACACACACACACTCTCACACACACACACACGCACTCACACTCACACACCCACAAACACACTCACACTCTCACACACACACACGCACTCACACACACACTCACACTCACACACCCACAAACACACGCACACACTCACACACACACACACATACACTCCACACACACACTCACACACCCACAAACACACTCGCACACACAAAACACACAAACACACTCACACACACACGCACACACACACACACACACTCACACACCACAAACACACTCGCACACACACACACACACACACACACTCACACACACACTCACACACCCACAAACACACACACACTTGCACACGCAAACACACACACACACACTCACACACACATGCACTCACACACACACACACTCACACACACACTCTCTCACACACACACACACACTCATACACCCACAAACACACACTCACACACAAACACACACTCGCACACACAAACACACACACACTCACACTCACACACACACACATACACACACTCACACACACACACACACACCACACACACACACACACTCACACACAAACACACACACACACTCACACACACACTCACACACACACGCACTCACACACACACATACACACACACACTCACACACACACACACACACACACACACTCACACTCACTCACTCTCACACACACACACACACACACACACACACACACACACACACACACTCACACTCACTCTCTGACAGAGCTGTGTGCCCTGCGCTATGTCTGTCAGGTGACTGCTGGCTGCTGGCGGCCTTGGCCTCTCTGACTCTGGACCCCCAGATTTTGGACAGAGTGGTACCTCCCGGACAGAGCTTCAGCTCGCAGTACGCCGGGATATTCCACTTCCAGGTCAACATTTATTTATCAAGAAAACTAATTTAAACATCAAACTATTTGGGGAGTGGGCGAGGCATTGACAAGAAGTGACGTGATGAGTCTCTCTTACAGCTGTGGCAGTTCGGGGAATGGGGATTTTCAAAGTAAAAGTCTTCACTGTGTGTGTAGTTCTGGCAGGTCGGGAGTGGGGATTTTCAGAGTAAAAGTCTTCACTGTGTGTGTAGTTCTGGCAGTTCAGGGAGTGGGGATTTTCAAAGTAAAAGTCTTCACTGTGTGTGTAGTTCTGGCAGGTCGGGAGTGGGGATTTTCAGAGTAAAAGTCTTCACTGTGTATGTAGTTCTGGCAGTTCGGGAGTGGGGATTTTCAAAGTAAAAGTCTTCACTGTGTGTGTAGTTCTGGCAGTTCGGGAGTGGGGAGTTTCAAAGTAAAAGTCTTCGCTGTGTGTGTAGTTCTGGCAGTTCGGGAGTGGGGAGTTTCAAAGTAAAAGTCTTCACTGTGTGTGTAGTTCTGGCAGTTCGGGGAGTGAGGAGTTTCAAAGTAAAAGTCTTCACTGTGTGTGTATTTCGGGGAGTGGGGATTTTCAAAGTAAAAGTCTTCACTGTGTGTGTGGTTCTGGCAGTTCGGGAGTGGGGAGTTTTCAAAGTAAAAGTCTTCACTGTGTGTGTAGTTCTGGCAGTTCGGGGAGTGGGGATTTTCAAAGTAAAAGTCTTCACTGTGTGTGTAGTTCTGGCAGTTCGGGGAGTGGGTGGACGTTGTGATCGACGACCGGCTGCCGGTGAAAGACGGAGAGCTGCTGTTCGTTCACTCTGCTGAGGGGAGGGAGTTCTGGAGCGCTCTGCTGGAGAAAGCCTACGCCAAGTAAGACACACACACACACACACACACACACTGCTCCACATACACTCTGAGTCACACACACTCTGAGTCACACTGTGTGTGTGTGTGTGTGTGTGTGTGTGTGTGTGTGTGTGTGTGTGTGTGTGTGTGTGTGTGTGTGTGTGTGTGTGTGTGTGTGTGTGGTGTGTGTGTGTGTGTGTGTGTGTGTGTGTGTGTGTGTGTGTGTGTGTGTGTTTGTGTGTGTTCAGTAAAAACTCAGCCTTCTAAACAAATAGTTCTTTGTAGTCAGCAGTGAGATCTCATTTATTCAGCGACCCCGTCCGTCCGTCCGTCCGTCCGTCCGTCCGTCCCTCATTAACCGTGGTGTTTACACTCTGAACCGCCGGCCGACTGCCCCTTCGCTCTGGCCCTCCTCAGGTGTATTCTGTATAGTGTGTATAACTGTGTGTGTATTGCATGTGCATGTGTGTACCTTCCTGTATAACTGTGTGTGTGCATTACAAAAATACAGAGTGAAAAACAGAATTTCCCCCCTAGGGGGATTAATAAAGGTTCTTCATTATGTTATCTTATGTGCTCCATGTCCCCATCTATGCTCCTTCTTGGAGACTTTAACATTCATGTGGACTCACCCAGTTGCACATTTGCCTCTGACTTCCTGGCACTTCTGGACTGCTTCAATTTTGAACAGCATGTCCATGATCCCACCCATGCCAAAGGCCGCACCCTGGATTTGGTATGTACCTCTGGCACAACTGCATCCCACCTGCAGTGCCTCAACCTGGCTGTCTCCGACCATCATGCCATCCTGTTCACTGTGCCTATCGCCCTCCCCAGACAGCTTGTACTGCGGACAATCACCTACAGGAGCCTAAAATCAGTGAGCGCACCAGCCATAACCAGCCTCATAGCTAGCCACCTGGCCTCCGATCCCCCTGACACCTCGGTTGACGGACTGGTAGCCCAGTACAACACTGCTCTTTCCCTGAGTCTCGACTCACTTGCCCCCCTCATTACTCGCCCTGTCTCCTTCACCCACTCAGCCCCCTGGTTCACCACCAGTCTCCGTGCCATGAAAGCCTCTGGCCGCCAACTGGAGCGGCTCCACAAAAATTCTGGCCTCACCGTCCATCTGGAGGCGTATAGAGAACATGTCAAATCCTACAAGGACGCCCTCTCAAAAGCTAAGGCACACTACTACTCTACTAACCCTAACCCAGCAACACCACCCCCGTATGCTCTTCTCCACCATAAACCGCCTACTCCGCCCAATTGACCCCCCCAACCCAGCAGACGCCCCCGAGCTTTGCACCAGGTTCCTTGACTTCTTTGAGGACAAAGTCAACTCCATCCACCAGGAACTCCAGGCCTCTGCCCCAACCCATCCACATGCCACACCACCTCCAGTCAGTGTTCGCTCAACTCAACACCTGCCTCAATGTTGTCTCTCCTCCTTTGCACCAGTGGATGCCACACAGGTTACCAAACTTGTCTCAAAAGCTAAGGCTACAACCTGCTCCCTCGACCCCATGCCCTCTGCCCTGGTCAAAACTTGCCTACCCATTCTCTGCTCCACCATTGTTAAAATCATCAACTCCTCCCTGGAATCAGGCAAGGTTCCCGCCGTCCTCAAGATAGCAGCTGTCACCCCCCATCATCAAAAAACCTGGTCTGGACCCCGAGGACCCCAGCAACTTCCGGCCGATCTCCAACCTTCCTTTTCTTAGCAAGATCATGGAAAGAGCAGTTGCTGCCCAACTCCACCATCATATGTCCGACCATGAGCTCTACGAACCCTTCCAATCAGGCTTCAGATCCAATCACAGCACAGAGACGGCCCTTATTAAAATAACCAATGACCTCCTCATAGTCGCCGATTCAGGCCTCGTCAGCATCCTCATCCTCCTGGACATCTCCGCCGCATTCGACACAGTCTCCCACACTATCCTACTCAACCGCCTATCCGTCTACCTTGGCCTCTCTGGTACAGCCCTCTCCTGGTTCCATTCCTACCTCTCCAACAGGCAACAGTTTGTGACCATCGTAAAATCCAGCTCTCCCCCAGCCCCTGTGAACCAAGGTGTGCCGCAAGGTTCAGTGCTCGGCCCCCTTCTATTCAACATCTACATGCTCCCCCTCGGTGAAATCATCCGCCGACATGGTCTCAACTTCCACTCCTATGCCGACGACACCCAACTCTACATCAGTACCAATCCATCATCCCAGCTACCCCCACTGTCACTTGTCAACTGCCTCGGCGACATCCAAGCCTGGATGTCAAAAAATCTACTTAAACTCAACACTGCTCCGGAAGGATGGAGATCTGCTCCTCACCATCGATGGAGGCTCCATCCACCCTTCCCCTGAGGTTCGCAGCCTGGGCGTCACTCTGGACTCAAGCCTCACCTTCAACTCCCACATCAGGTCTACTGTCAAAACTGCTTTCTTTCACCTACGAAACATCTCCAGACTCCGGCCCTCTCTCCCCGACCCCGTTGCAGAAACATTCATTCATACCTTCATCTCCTCTCGTCTGGACTACTGCAATGGAGTTCTGTTCGGGGTCACCAGCAAAGCCCTGGACAGGCTCCAGTACGTCCAGAACTCTGCAGCCAGGCTCCTCACCCACACTAAGCCCCAGAGGTGTGGACTCGAGTCACATGACTTGGACTCGAATCAGACTCGAGTCACCAATTTGATGACTTGAGACTCGACTTGACAACATCACAAAACACTTGCGACTCGACTTGGACTTGAACACCAATGACTCGGGACTTGACTTGGACTCGAGCCTTCTGACTTGAGGTGACTTGATCATTTAATTCAGAGGTCTCCAACACGCCGATCGCGAGCTGCCGTTAGAAGAGCAGAATCTTCAGCCGCTCCTACTCCTGCTGAGAATCCTTGCAGGCAGGGGCGGGTCTTTATTTAGCTGGGCCACCATGCGGCCAATCATATGCGAGGACACACTAGGATCATACCATTATGTGAAAGAAGGGTGGGGGGCACAGCAGGTGCAGTGGTACAGGCCAGCTGCTCAGAGCGACGGGGAGCCGGATTTAAATGCAAGCGCGTCGGAAAAAGTCAAGAAATTAGCAAAAACCGAAAAAAGAAGCAGCGTCTGCTGCATTTCAGCGATGTGGAGAAAGCAGAGCGGAGGGCAGGGTTTGGGAAATGAAAATAACCTTTTTTGGTTAACAACCTTTTTTGGTTAACAACCTTTTTTGGTTAACAACCTTTTTTGGTTACCTTTATTTTGGTAACCACTCAGGATTTATTGTCAGAGGTGGGAGAAGTTCAGATCTTGTACTTGAGTAATAGTACCAGAGTGTAGGAATACTCGGTTACAATAAAAAGTCCTGCATTCAAAATGTTACAAGTAAAAGTACAAAAGTATTAGCATCAAAATATAGTTAAAGTACCACCTGCAGAGGGACCTAGATGCAGGTGTTCTCTTCCCCATAGAGCCCGCCTGGCTGCACATTATCCCTGGCATAGAGATAGATGGTGGGTCCCTTATAACATGTTGTACACAGTGATAAACATTCTGTCACCTCTACATCAGGGATCTTATCCACTAAAGTCCTTCTGAATCAAACCGTCACGGTAGCCTTAACTTACTGATCCCTCTTACAATAGAAAAAAACACGTTACTGTACCAGCAGAGAAAAAATTGATTATTAAATTATTAATGTGACTAATAAAGAGTGGTTTGATTATTAAGTATTATTCTGTTGATCGATGTCATTACATTTGGTGAAAAACACATAATGACTTGTTTAAGACTCGTTTTGTCAAAGTTTAGGACTTGGACTTGACTTGAACTTGCCCATCCTGACTTGAGACTCGACTTGGACTTGAGCGCAAAGACTTGAGACTTGACTTGGACTTGCAAAACAATGACTTGGTACCACCTCTGCTAAGCCCTGGCAACACATCACCCCTACCCTCAATCACTCACAGAAAGCATTCTCAGCAACACTCTGGTTGCGGAAGGAGGAACCTATTGCGGTGAGCATGTTGTAACTTCCGGTTGTTGTTGTTGTCATCTCCGGGTATCCCGTGTGTCTGTTCTGTTGCTGATAGCTTATTAACTTAACTTAATCGATTGTTTTAAAACTCTTGATCACGGCAACTGCCTGACGTTGTAATCACACGTTACTACAGCTTAAGCACTCACAACTCTCCTTCTCTTAGCGACTGTAACTCCACAGTTGCCTACACTCTTTTCGGGTTTGCTAACGGTAGCTACTTTAGCTTTATAGCTAGCCATGGCTCTTTCCCCACCCTCTGGAGCTATTTCCTGCTCTTCCTGTCTCATGTTTGGTTACTTCCCGGCCTCCCTTACTGGTAAGGATACATGTGTTAAATGTAGTATAGTTGTTAGGTTGGAGGCGGGAATCATAGCCATAGAAGCCCGGCTCCGCATCTTAGAAAGTAACTCAGCTAAAGTAAAGCCCATGTTAGCCAGTGCGGACCGGCCAACGGTAGCTCCTCTTAGCCGTCCCCCGGCAACTCCCGAGCAGCAGGGAGGCTGGGTGACTGTTCAGAAGGGGCATAAACGCGAAACCCGCAGGTCCCCACCAACCCGTTCACGTATCTAACAGATATTCCCCACTCAGCGAGACACCCGCTGAGAAGCCAACTCTGGTTATTGGTAGCTCTATTATGAGACACGTGAATTTAGAGACCGAAGCCTCCACAGTCACATGCATTCCGGGGGCGCATCTTAAACTGCTGGCTAAAAATAAACGTAAATACAGTAGGATTGTTATTCACGTCGGTGGTAATGATGTTCGTTTACGCCAATCAGAATGCACCAAACTTAATGTGGAGTCGGTGTGTAGTTATGCTAAAACAATGTCGGACACCGTAATCTTCTCTGGTCCCCTCCCCAATCTGATCAATGATGACATGTATAGCCGCATGTCATCATTTCAGCGATGGTTGTCTTGGTGGTGCCCAGCACACAATGTGGGCTTCGTAAATAACTGGACAGCCTTCTGGGGAAAACCTGGTCTGATTAAGAGAGACGGCATTCATCCTACTTTGGAAGGTGCAGATCTCATTTCAAACATTTCAGGGCTTCGTGGACTTAATCCATGACGAAACTGGAGCTGAGACCAGGAGGCAGAGTCGCAGTCTTACACGCTTCTCTGCGCTCTCTCCTAGGCAGTCACCCATAGGAATCCCGAACCCAATAAAATACCCAATATTAGCGGTGTGTGTGTCTGCCCAAGGACAATTGAAGGTAAAACCTAATAGAGGTGTCATACATAATAACCTAATAAAAGTAAATGTAACAACTACTACAGTGCAACACAACAGGAAGATTAAATGTGGTCTCTTAAACATAAGATCTCTAGCATCTAAAGCAATATTGGTAAATGATTTAATATCAGATTATAATATTGATATATGCTGTCTCACTGAAACTTGGTTGAGACATGAAGAATATGTCAGCATAAATGAGGCCACTCCACCCAGCCATGTCAACACTCATATTGCTCGAGGCACGGGCCGAGGAGGTGGAGTTGCAGCAATCTTTGACTCAAGTTTACTTATCAATACTAAACCAAAATTAATTATACCTCTTTTGAAAGCCTCGTTTTTAGTCTTACGCATCCGACCTGGAAAACTTTGCAGCCAATCTTATTTGTTACAGTGTATCGTGCACCAGGTCCTTATTCAGAATCCTTATCAGAATTCTCTGAGTTTTTATCAACGTTGGTTCTTAAAACAGACAAAGTAATTATCGTAGGTGACTTTAATATTCATGTTGACGATGATAAAAATAGCCTTACTGTTGCATTTAACTCTATATTAGATTCTGTTGGTTTCTGTCAGAGTGTGAATAAACCAACCCACTGCTATAATCACACTCTCCACCTTGTTCTGACTTATGGTATTGAAATTGAGCAACTATTAGTCGAACCGCATAATCCTGCTTTATCCGACCATTTCTTAGTAACTTTTGAAGTACTGTTACTAGACTACAAAGCATTAGTCAAAAGCTCTTGCAGCAGAAACCTATCTGTTAGTGCTATAGCCACATTTAAGGAAGAGATTCCACCAATACTTAACTCGATAGCATGTCAGCATGTAGGGGAGGAAACTTATACAAAATGTACACCACCCCAAATTGATCATGTTGTTGATAGTGCTATAGATGCGCTGCGAATAAAAGTAGACTCTGTTGCTCCTTTGAAAAAGAAGAACATAAAACAACATAGATTAGCTCCATGGCATAATGCCCAAACCCGCAAATAAAGCAAAAGTCGAGACAACTTGAAAGGATATGGCGTTCCATCAACCATCAACGTGCATGTTAGACCCAATTCCAACTAAGCTGTTGAAGGAAGTTTTCCATTAATTAGCACTTCTTTATTAAATATTATGAATATGTCTTTATTATCAGGCTATGTTCCACAATCATTCAAAGTAGCAGTGATAAAACCGCTTCTTGAAAAAGCACAACCTCCATCCAGAGGTTTTAGCCAACTATAGACCTATTTCTAATCTTCCGTTCCTCTCAGAGATTCTTGAGAAAGCGGTCGTTAAGCAGTTTGTGTTACTTAAAAAACAATGATTTATCTGAAGACTTTCAGTCTGGCTTTAGAACACATCATAGCACAGAGACAGCTCTGGTTAAAGTCACAAATGATATTCTAATAGCCTCAGACAAGGGACTTGTCTCTATTCTTGTTTTGCTCGATCTCAGTGCTGCATTTGATACTATCGACCATGATATCCTATTGCAAAGACTAGAGCACTTGGTTGGCATACAGGGAACTGCTTTAGGCTGGTTCAGGTCCTATCTATCTGAACGCTCTCAGTTTGTACGTGTTAACGATGAATCTTCCACGCAAACCAAAGTTAGCCATGGAGTGCCACAGGGCTCAGTGCTCAGACCTATTTTGTTCACATTATATATGCTTCCGTTAGGCAATATTATAAGGAATCATTCTGTAAACTTTCATTGTTATGCGGATGATACTCAACTATATTTATCAATCAAGCCTGATGAAATTAATCATCTAAATAAAATGTAAGACTGCCTTAAGGACTTAAAAACGTGGATGACCTTAAACTTTTTGATGTTAAACACGACCAAAACTGAAGTTATTGTACTTGGCCCGAAGAATCTACGAAACAAATGATCTAAAGATATACTAACTATGGATGGCATTAATTTGGCCTCCAGTGAGACTGTAAGGAATCTTGGTGTTATATTTGATCAGGATTTATCCTTTAACGCCCACATAAAATCAATTTCAAGGACCGCCTACTTCCATCTACGTAACATTGCAGAGATCAGGCATATCTTGCCTCAAAGCGATGCAGAGAAACTAGTCCATGCATTTGTTACTTCTAGGCTGGATTATTGTAACTCTTTACTATCAGGGAGTACCAAGAAGTCAATCAAGTGGCTTCAGCTGATTCAAAATGCTGCGGCTCGTGTACTAACCAGAGTTAGGAGAAGGGACCACATGACTCCTGTTCTGGCTGCCTTACACTGGCTCCCTATAGAACACAGGATAGAATTTAAAGTTCTTCTTCTCGCCTACAAAGCCCTTAATGGGCAGGCGCCATCTTACCTTAAAGAACTCATTATACCCTACTGTCCTACTAGGGCATTGCGTTCCAAGAATGCAGGGTTGTTGGTTGTTCCTAGAGTCTCTCAAAGTACAATGGGAGCCAGAGCCTTTTCTTATCAAGCTCCACATTTGTGGAATCAGCTTCCAGTTTGTGTTCGGGCGGCAGACACCCTATCCGTGTTTAAGAGTGCGCTGAAGACCTTCCTTTTTGATAAATCTTATAGTTAGGGCTGATTAGATTCAGCCCCTAGTTTTGCTGATATAGGCTTAGTCTGTCGGGGGACATCTCCCTTCTTCCTTCTCTCTGTCTGTACCTGTGTCCTCTCATGGGGACATCTTACTTCTTCCTTCTCTCTGTCTGTACCTGTGTCCTCTCATGGGGACATCTTACTTCTTCCTTCTCTCTGTCTGTACCTGTGTCCTCTCATGGGGACATCTCACTTCTTCCTTCTCTCTGTCTGTACCTGTGTCCTCTCATGGGGACATCTCACTTCTTCCTTCTCTCTGTCTGTACCTGTGTCCTCTCATGGGGACATCTCACTTCTTCCTTCTCGCTGTCTGTACCTGTGTCCTCTCATGTTCTGATTAACCCAGCTTCCCCACATGTCTTTCTTTTTGGTGTCTATATACGCCGGGATCCGGAGTCATGGATGATCCTCCGGTCCTGTGTCCTGGATCGCGAGCGCTGGATCTTGAGTCGTGGCTGTGGTCCTGGATCATCGGTCCTGATGGATATCCTCGTGGATTCATCTTCCTATTATACACACATGCATTTCCAAGTCAAGTCACGCATCCAGTACAAACTCCTCCTGCTAACCTACACATCTCTCCACTCCCTAGCCCCTCCATACATCTCTGACCTCCTTCAGCCCTACACCCCCTCTCGTCACCTGCGGTCCTCTGACAAAGGGCTGCTCTCCATCCAGCGCTCCAAGCTGAAAACATTTGGCAACAGAGCCTTCAGTGTCGCAGCCCCCCCCCTCTGGAGTCCTCTGCCCTCTGCAATCAGGAATGCAGACACTCTGGACACCTTCGAAGACACCTCAAACACCATCTGTTCACTCGGGCCTTCGGCCTCCACTAATTTACAGTCACTTACTTCCTGCTATTGCTCTGTATGATTATTATTACCTCTTGTTTTGTTACTTCCCATTGTAAAGCGACCTTGGGTTTCGTGAAAGGCGCTATATAAATTATTATTATTATTATTATTATTATTATTATTATGTGAGCGGTTAGCATGCCCCTGTTAACCCGTGCCCCCCCTCTCCCCCCCACCAGGGTGAGTGGCTCCTACGAGGCTCTGAGCGGAGGATCCAGCCTGGAGGGGTTCGAGGATTTCACCGGAGGAATCAGTGAGAGCTACGACCTGAAGGAGGCGCCCCCCAGCCTGTTCCACATCATGAGGAGGGGTCTGAGGCTGGGCTCGCTGATGGGATGCTCCATCGACGTAAGCACTGAAACACCCCGGGAAGCTAAGCTAACCGCTAATGAATCACAGGAGGAGGATCATGTAGCTCTTTGTGCTAAGCTAATGTTCAACAGGTAAACACTTCAGAGTCAAAGTAAAACAAGTTTCCAGGCAGGTGGAGGTCTAGCTGCAGACCCGTACAGATGGGGGTCTGAGGTGTAGCTACAGACCCGTACAGATTGGGGTCTGAGGTGTAGCTGCAGACCCGTACAGATGGGGGTCTGAGGTGTAGCTACAGACCCGTACAGATGGGGGTCTGAGGTGTAGCTACAGACCCGTACAGATTGGGGTCTGAGGTGTTGCTGCAGACCCGTACAGATGGGGGTCTGAGGTGTAGCTACAGACCCGTACAGATTGGGGTCTGAGGTGTAGCTGCAGACCCGTACAGATTGGGGTCTGAGGTGTTGCTGCAGACCCGTACAGATGGGGGTCTGAGGTGTAGCTGCAGACCCGTACAGATTGGGGTCTGAGGTGTAGCTGCAGACCCGTACAGATGGGGGTCTGAGGTGTCGCTGCAGACCCGTACAGATTGGGGTCTGAGGTGTTGCTGCAGACCCGTACAGATGGGGGTCTGAGGTGTTGCTGCAGACCCGTACAGATTGGGGTCTGAGGTGTAGCTGCAGACCCGTACAGATTGGGGTCTGAGGTGTTGCTGCAGACCCGTACAGATTGGGGTCTGAGGTGTTGCTGCAGACCCGTACAGATTGGGGTCTGAGGTGTAGCTGCAGACCCGTACAGATTGGGGTCTGAGGTGTAGCTGCAGACCCGTACAGATGGGGGTCTGAGGTGTAGCTGCAGACCCGTACAGATCGGGGTCTGAGGTGTTGCTGCAGACCCGTACAGATTGGGGTCTGAGGTGTAGCTGCAGACCCGTACAGATTGGGGTCTGAGGTGTAGCTGCAGACCCGTACAGATGGGGGTCTGAGGTGTAGCTGCAGACCCGTACAGATCGGGGTCTGAGGTGTAGCTGCAGACCCGTACAGATTGGGGTCTG
>JAURVH010000023.1:72500-92500 GCA_036324595.1 Champsocephalus gunnari
CAGCAGGTCGCTGGTCTCTTCAGAGTACCAGGTTCCCAGCAGGTCGCTGGTCTCTTCAGAGGACCAGATTCCCAGCAGGTCGCTGGTCTCTTCAGAGGACCAGGTTCCCAGCAGGTCGCTGGTCTCTTCAGAGGACCACTGCTGCTTGCTACGTTTCTCCATCGTTGTGCACAAGCTGGATAAAACGCGGGCTTGTTGTTGTTGTTCAGGAGTTGAGCCCGCCCCCGCCTCGACGTCAGCGTGACGTATGCGGTGCTTATGCTCTAGCCGGACAATTTGTTTGTGCTTGAAACGAACTGGATTCCGGAGCTAAGAGGCTGCTCCGCTGCGGTGTGAACAGGAAAACCCGGTGCTTTTCAAGCTCCAGCTCTGAACCGGTCCTGAAGCACCGTTGGTGTGAATGAGGTGTGTATGACTGGAATGCGATATATGAATCTAAGCGAGCTCCTCCCCACAGGATGTGCTACGCTGACTTCCTGCGTCAGTTTTCCCGCCTGGACATCTGTAACCTGAGCCCAGACGCTCTGAGCGGCGAGGGGAGTGGGCCTCTGGAGATACAGCCAGTTTGAGGGTGTCTGGAGGGTGGGGTCCACCGCAGGGGGCTGCAGGAACTACCCAGGTATATCCCTCTCTCCTTAGTTATTCACTTCCTGTACACACAGCTGGAATCAGAGGATGAACCCCTCTTTAATGGTCACACAGCACACAGTGACATGTAACCTCTGCTGGTAACCCATCCTATACTGGGAGCAGTTCCTGTAACACTTCCAGTAATACTTCCTGTAACACTTCCAGTAACACTTCCTGTAACACTTCCTGTAACACTTCCTGTAACACTTCCAGTAACACTTCCTGTAACACTTCCAGTAACACTTCCTGTAACACTTCCTGTAACACTTCCTGTAACACTTCCTGTAACACTTCCAGTAACACTTCCTGTAACACTTCCTGTAACACTTCCTGTAACACTTCCTGTAACACTTCTTGTAACACTTCCTGTAACACTTCCTGTAACACTTCCAGTAACACTTCCTGTAACACTTCCTGTAACACTTCCTGTAACACTTCCTGTAACACTTCCTGTAACACTTCCAGTAACACTTCCTGTAACACTTCCAGTAACACTTCCTGTAACACTTCCTGTAACACTTCCTGTAACACTTCCAGTAACACTTCCTGTAACACTTCCTGTAACACTTCCTGTAA
This sequence comes from Champsocephalus gunnari, assembly GCA_036324595.1. NCBI lineage: Eukaryota > Metazoa > Chordata > Actinopteri > Perciformes > Channichthyidae > Champsocephalus > Champsocephalus gunnari. The sequence goes on from JAURVH010000023.1 coordinate 73,707, forward strand.
CACTTCCTGTAACACTTCCTGTAACACTTCCTGTAACACTTCCAGTAACACTTCCTGTAACACTTCCTGTAACACTTCCTGTAACACTTCCTGTAACACTTCCAGTAACACTTCCTGTAACACTTCCTGTAACACTTCCTGTAACACTTCCTGTAACACTTCCAGTAACACTTCCTGTAACACTTCCAGTAACACTTCCTGTAACACTTCCTGTAACACTTCCAGTAACACTTCCTGTAACACTTCCTGTAACACTTCCTGTAACACTTCCAGTAACACTTCCTGTAACACTTCCAGTAACACTTCTTGTAACACTTCCTTTAAGGCCCTGTCACACTGTAAAGTGACACCCGATAAAGGAAATGTTCAAATTCGGCTCTGATCGTAGCAGCATCGGGCCATTCGTGAGGGCATCTAAGCCATCGTATGATCGCCGGTGGAGTTTCTCAGGCTCTGTCAAAACACTGTCACTACACAATGATACTGTACTGATATGTTCAGACTTTGTTCTTTACTTTCTCCGTCTTTATATGTAGAAAATATTACGTTTTCTCCGTAATGTTGTTTCCATAGCAACAACAACTTCCTGTCAACTCTCCTTCAAAATAATATATTATATCCTTTTTAGTTTCACAGTAACACAAATTGGGTTATTTACATAATATGTTTACATGATTTTGTTGTGCAATAAAACAACCCGATGGACACACGATAAAGGAAATGTTCAAATTCGGCTCTGATCGTAGCAGCATCGGGCCGTTCGTGAGGGCATCTGAAGCCTTCGTATGATCGCCGGTGGAGTTTCTCAGGCTCCGGCAGCAACTTCGTGAGCGGTGGCAAAATCTTTGGCATGCCAAAGAATTGCCGAAGGACCTTGCGAAGGTTCATTTTCGTGTTGAATTCGTGTGTCAATGTTGCCCTTCGTAAGGCCATCGTGAGGGCACCGTGTTATCATCGGTGCCATCGGGCATTCCCCCCGATCAGAGTGAGGGTGAATGCACCGATGATAACACGAAGATGACACGATTTGACAAGATGCCCTCACGAGTACCTTACGAAGTTGCCGCTCATGAAGTTGCTGCCGCAGCCTGAGAAACTCCACCGGCGGTCATACGAAGGCTTAAGATGCCCTCACGAATGGCCCGATGTTGCTACGATCAGAGCCGAATTTGAACATTTCCTTTATCGTGTGTCCATCGGGTGTCAATTTCGGGACAGTGTGACAGGGCCTTTAACACTTCCAGTAACACTTCCTGTAACACTTCCTGTAACACTTCCTGTAACACTTCCTGTAACACTTCCAGTAACAATTCCTGTAACACTTCCTGTAACACTTCCTGTAACACTTCCTGTAACACTTCCTGTAACACTTACTGTAACACTTACTGTAACACTTCCTGTAACACTTCCAGTAACACTTCCTGTAACACTTCCTTTTTCCTGCAGCCACGTTCTGCTCCAACCCTCAGTTCCTGGTGCGGCTGCTGGAGGAGGACGAGGGTCTCCAGGAGGGGGAGGAAGGCTGCACCCTGATCCTGGGTCTGCTGCAGAGAGACGCTCGTAGAGAGAGGCGGTACGGAGGGGACCTCAACACCATTGGGTTCTCCATCTACAGGGTACACACACACACACACACACACACACACACACACACACACACGCACACACAAAGACAGTTACGGTGCGGTAAAGCGACTGCAGTACCGCTCCCGCTGCTCCGGCTCTCCGGCCCATCTCACGCTCCATTGTTCCCTCACTCGAGAACAAGACCCCGAGATACTTGAACTCCTTCCCTTGGGGTAAGGACTCATTCCCTACTCGGAGTGGACAGTCCATCGGTTTCCTGCTGAGAACCATGGCCTCAGATGTGGAGGTGCTGATCCTCATCCGATCCAGTGAGTGCTGAAGGTCGCAGACCGATGAAGCCATCAGAACCACATCATCTGCAGAAAGCAGTGGTGCAATCCTTAGTCCACCGAACTGCAGACCCCCCCCCCACGACTACGCCTCGAAATCCGATCCATGTATATTACAAACGGGATTGGTGACAAAGTGCAGCCCTGGCGGAGACCAACCCTCACCGGCCATGGGTCCGACTTCCTGTCGAGGACCCGGACACAGCTCTCGCTTTGGGAGGACAGAGATTGGATGGCCCTGAGTAGAGACCCCCTCACCCCAGTCGAGGATAGGAGTCGAGGATGGGAGTCGAGGAGGGGAGTCGAGGATAGGAGTCGAGGATGGGAAGTCGAGGAAGGGAGTCGAGGAGGGGAGTCGAGGATGGGAGTCGAGGATGGGAGTCGAGGAGGGGAGTCGAGGATGGGAGTCGAGGACGGGAGTCGAGGAGGGGAGTCGAGGATAGGAGTCGAGGATGGAAGTCGAGGATGGGAGTCGAGGAGGGGAGTCGAGGATAGGAGTCGAGGATGGGAATCAAGGAGGGGAGTCGAGGATGGGAGTCGAGGATAGAAGTCGAGGATAGGAGTCGAGGAGGGGAGTCGAGGAGGGGAGTCGAGGATAGGAGTCGAGGAGGGGAGTCGAGGATAGGAGTCGAGGAGGGGAGTCGAGGAGGGGAGTCGAGGATAGGAGTCGAGGATGGAAGTCGAGGATGGGAGTCGAGGAGGGGAGTCGAGGATAGGAGTCGAGGAGGGGACTCGAGGATAGGAGTCGAGGAGGGGACTCAAGGATAGGAGTCGAGGAGGGGAGTCGAGGAGGGGAGTCGAGGAGGGGAGTTAGAGAAATTAGAAACCTCTTCTGACTGTGTGCTTCTGTGTCTTCAGGCTCCTGAGGAGGTGAGTTCTGACAGCAGGAGGAGCTGATCCAAATCCAATCAGACTGTGGAGATAACAGAACACCTCCTCCTCTCCTCTTCCTCCTCCTCTTCCTCCTCCTCCTCTCCTCTTCTTCCTCCTCCTCCTCTCCTCTTCCTCCTCCTCCTCCTCCTCCTCCTCCTCCTCCTCCTCCTCCTCCTCTTGCTCCTCCTCAGTGTAAAGGTCACCTGGGTCCTGACCTCCTCCTTGGTGGAGCGGCGGTGTCTCGCAGCAAGAGTTTCATTAATCTGAGGGAGGTCAGTGAGCGCTTCGTTCTGCCGCCCGGAGAATACGCCGTGATCCCGTCGACCTTCGAGCCCCATCGGAGGGGCAGCTTCCTGCTGAGGGTGTTCACCGAGAAGCAGGCACACGCCGGGTAATACACCCACACATCCATACATGACCAGGTACCCTACACAGGACCACATCAGGTGATAGACCCAATCAATACATGACCAGGTACCCTACACAGGACCACATCAGGTGATAGACCCAATCAATACATGACCAGGTACCCTACACAGGACCACATCAAGTGATAGACCCAATCAATACATGAACAGGTACCCTACACAGGACCACATCAGGTGATAGACCCAATCAATACATGACCAGGTACCCTACACAGGACCACATCAGGTGATAGACCCAATCAATACATGAACAGGTACCCTACACAGGACCACATCAAGTGATAGACCCAATCAATACATGAACAGGTACCCTACACAGGACCACATCAAGTGATAGACCCAATCAATACATGAACAGGTACCCTACACAGGACCACATCAGGTGATAGACCCAATCAATACATGACCAGGTACCCTACACAGGACCACATCAAGTGATAGACCCAATCAATACATGAACAGGTACCCTACACAGGACCACATCAGGTGATAGACCCAATCAATACATGACCAGGTACCCTACACAGGACCACATCAGGTGATAGACCCAATCAATACATGAACAGGTACCCTACACAGGACCACATCAGGTGATAGACCCAATCAATACATGACCAGGTACCCTACACAGGACCACATCGGGTGATAGACCCAATCAATACATGACCAGGTACCCTACACAGGACCGCATCAAGTGATAGACCCAATCAATACATGAACAGGTACCCTACACAGGACCACATCAAGTGATAGACCCAATCAATACATGACCAGGTACCCTACACAGGACCACATCAAGTGATAGACCCAATCAATACATGACCAGGTACCCTACACAGGACCACATCGGGTGATAGACCCAATCAATACATGACCAGGTACCCTACACAGGACCACATCAAGTGATAGACCCAATCAATACATGACCAGGTACCCTACACAGGACCACATCAAGTGATAGACCCAATCAATACATGAACAGGTACCCTACACAGGACCACATCGGGTGATAGACCCAATCAATACATGACCAGGTACCCTACACAGGACCACACCAGGTGATACACCCAATCAATACATGAACAGGTACCCTACACAGGACCACATCAAGTGATAGACCCAATCAATACATGAACAGGTACCCTACACAGGACCACATCAAGTGATAGACCCAATCAATACATGAACAGGTACCCTACACAGGACCACATCAAGTGATAGACCCAATCAATACATGAACAGGTACCCTACACAGGACCACATCGAGTGATACACCCAATCAATACATGACCAGGTACCCTACACAGGACCACATCAGGTGATAGACCCAATCAATACATGAACAGGTACCCAAACAGGACCACATCAGGTGATACACACATCAATACATGAACAGGTACCCTACACAGGACCACATCAGGTGATACACACATCAATACATGAACAGGTACCCTACACAGGACCACATCAGGTGATACACACATCAATACATGACCAGGTACCCTACACAGGACCACATCGGGTGATAGACCCAATCAATACATGACCAGGTACCCTACACAGGACCACATCAAGTGATAGACCCAATCAATACATGACCAGGTACCCTACACAGGACCACATCAAGTGATAGACCCAATCAATACATGAACAGGTACCCTACACAGGACCACATCGGGTGATAGACCCAATCAATACATGACCAGGTACCCTACACAGGACCACACCAGGTGATACACCCAATCAATACATGAACAGGTACCCTACACAGGACCACATCAAGTGATAGACCCAATCAATACATGAACAGGTACCCTACACAGGACCACATCAAGTGATAGACCCAATCAATACATGAACAGGTACCCTACACAGGACCACATCAAGTGATAGACCCAATCAATACATGAACAGGTACCCTACACAGGACCACATCGAGTGATACACCCAATCAATACATGACCAGGTACCCTACACAGGACCACATCAGGTGATAGACCCAATCAATACATGAACAGGTACCCAAACAGGACCACATCAGGTGATACACACATCAATACATGAACAGGTACCCTACACAGGACCACATCAGGTGATACACACATCAATACATGAACAGGTACCCTACACAGGACCACATCAGGTGATACACACATCAATACATGAACAGGTGCCCTACACAGGACCACATCAGGTGATAGACCCAATCAATACATGAACAGGTACCCTACACAGGACCACATCAGGTGATACACCCAATCAATACATGACCAGGTACCCAAACAGGACCACATCAGGTGATAGACCCAATCAATACATGACCAGGTACCCTACACAGGACCACATCAGGTGATAGACCCAATCAATACATGACCAGGTACCCTACACAGGACCACATCAAGTGATACACCCAATCAATACATGACCAGGTACCCTACACAGGACCACATCAGGTGATACACCCAATCAATACATGACCAGGTACCCTACACAGGACCACATCAGGTGATACACCCAATCAATACATGACCAGGTACCCTACACAGGACCACATCAGGTGATACACCCAATCAATACATGAACAGGTACCCTACACAGGACCACATCAAGTGATAGACCCAATCAATACATGACCAGGTACCCTACACAGGACCACATCAGGTGATGGTGCATCTTCTGTGTTTCAGTCCGCTGGAGGAGCCGCTGAATGCAGACGATCAGGAGGTGAAGCTTCCTCTGGAACTCTGACGAAGACTCAGGACGTTCAGACTGATGAAGATCTCTCAGTCTGATGAAGACCTCTCAGACTGATGAAGATCTCTCAGTCTGATGAAGACCTCTCAGTCTGATGAAGACCTCTCAGACTGATGAAGACTCTCAGACTGATGTAGACTCTCAGACTGATGAAGATCTCTCAGTCTGATGAAGACCTCTCAGACTGATGAAGATCTCTCAGTCTGATGAAGACTCTCAGACTGATGAAGACTCTCAGACTGATGAAGACCTCTCAGACTGATGAAGATCTCTCAGACTGATGAAGACTCTCAGACTGATGAAGACCTCTCAGACTGATGAAGACTCTCAGACTGATGAAGACCTCTCAGACTGATGAAGACTCTCAGACTGATGAAGACTCTCAGACTGATGAAGACCTCTCAGTCTGATGAAGACCTCTCAGACTGATGAAGACTCTCAGACTGATGAAGACCTCTCAGACTGATGAAGACTCTCAGACTGATGAAGACTCTCAGTCTGATGAAGACCTCTCAGACTGATGAAGACCTCTCAGACTGATGAAGACTCTCAGACTGATGAAGACCTCTCAGACTGATGAAGACCTCTCAGACTGATGAAGACTCTCAGACTGATGAAGACCTCTCAGACTGATGAAGACCTCTCAGACTGATGAAAATCTCTCAGTCTGATGAAGACCTCTCAGTCCGATGAAGACCTCTCAGTCTGATGAAGACCTCTCAGACTGATGAAGACTCTCAGACTGATGAAGACTCTCAGACTGATGAAGACCTCTCAGACTGATGAAGACTCTCAGACTGATGAAGACCTCTCAGTCTGATGAAGACTCTCAGACTGATGAAGACCTCTCAGACTGATGAAGACTTCTCAGACTGATGAAGACTCTCAGACTGATGAAGACTCTCAGACTGATGAAGACCTCTCAGACTGATGAAGACCTCTCAGTCTGATGAAGACCTCTCAGACTGATGAAGACCTCTCAGACTGATGAAGATCTCTCAGTCTGATGAAGACCTCTCAGTCCGATGAAGACCTCTCAGTCTGATGAAGACCTCTCAGACTGATGAAGACTCTCAGACTGATGAAGACTCTCAGACTGATGAAGACTCTCAGACTGATGAAGACCTCTCAGACTGATGAAGACTCTCAGACTGATGAAGACCTCTCAGTCTGATGAAGACTCTCAGACTGATGAAGACCTCTCAGACTGATGAAGACCTCTCAGACTGATGAAGACTCTCAGACTGATGAAGACCTCTCAGTCTGGTGAAGACTCTCAGACTGATGAAGACCTCTCAGACTGATGAAGACCTCTCAGACTGATGAAGACCTCTCAGTCTGATGAAGACTCTCAGACTGATGAAGACCTCTCAGACTGATGAAGACTCTCAGACTGATGAAGACCTCTCAGACTGATGAAGACCTCTCAGTCTGATGAAGACCTCTCAGACTGATGAAGACCTCTCAGACTGATGAAGACTCTCAGACTGATGAAGACTCTCAGACTGATGAAGATCTCTCAGTCTGATGAAGACCTCTCAGACTGATGAAGACTCTCAGACTGATGAAGACCTCTCAGACCGATGAAGACCTCTCAGACTGATGAAGACTCTCAGACTGATGAAGACTCTCAGACTGATGAAGACCTCTCAGACTGATGAAGACTCTCAGACTGATGAAGACCTCTCAGACTGATGAAGACCTCTCAGACTGATGAAGACCTCTCAGACTGATGAAGATCTCTCAGTCTGATGAAGACCTCTCAGACTGATGAAGACTCTCAGACTGATGAAGACCTCTCAGACTGATGAAGACCTCTCAGACTGATGAAGACTCTCAGACTGATGAAGACCTCTCAGACTGATGAAGACTCTCAGACTGATGAAGATCTCTCAGTCTGATGAAGACCTCTCAGACTGATGAAGACCTCTCAGACTGATGAAGACTCTCAGACTGATGAAGACCTCTCAGACTGATGAAGACCTTTCAGACTGATGAAGACCTCTCAGTCTGATGAAGACCTCTCAGACTGATGAAGACCTCTCAGACTGATGAAGACTCTCAGACTGATGAAGACCTCTCAGACTGATGAAGACTCTCAGACTGATGAAGACTCTCAGACTGATGAAGACCTCTCAGACTGATGAAGACCTCTCAGTCTGATGAAGACCTCTCAGTCTGATGAAGACCTCTCAGACTGATGAAGACTCTCAGACTGATGAAGACCTCTCAGTCTGATGAAGACCTCTCAGACTGATGAAGACCTCTCAGACTGATGAAGACTCTCAGACTGATGAAGACCTCTCAGACTGATGAAGACCTCTCAGACTGATGAAGACCTCTCAGACTGATGAAGACTCTCAGACTGATGAAGACCTCTCAGACTGATGAAGATCTCTCAGACTGATGAAGACTCTCAGACTGATGAAGACTCTCAGACTGATGAAGACCTCTCAGACTGATGAAGATCTCTCAGTCTGATGAAGACCTCTCAGACTGATGAAGACTCTCAGACTGATGAAGACCTCTCAGACTGATGAAGACCTCTCAGTCTGATGAAGACCTCTCAGACTGATGAAGACTCTCAGACTGATGAAGACCTCTCAGACTGATGAAGACTCTCAGACTGATGAAGATCTCTCAGTCTGATGAAGACCTCTCAGACTGATGAAGACCTCTCAGACTGATGAAGACTCTCAGACTGATGAAGACCTCTCAGACTGATGAAGACCTCTCAGTCTGATGAAGACCTCTCAGTCTGATGAAGACCTCTCAGACTGATGAAGACTCTCAGACTGATGAAGACCTCTCAGTCTGATGAAGACCTCTCAGACTGATGAAGACCTCTCAGACTGATGAAGACTCTCAGACTGATGAAGATCTCTCAGTCTGATGAAGACCTCTCAGACTGATGAAGACCTCTCAGACTGATGAAGACTCTCAGACTGATGAAGACCTCTCAGACTGATGAAGACCTCTCAGACTGATGAAGACTCTCAGTCTGATGAAGACCTCTCAGACTGATGAAGACTCTCAGACTGATGAAGACTCTCAGACTGATGAAGACCTCTCAGACTGATGAAGATCTCTCAGTCTGATGAAGACCTCTCAGACTGATGAAGACTCTCAGACTGATGAAGACCTCTCAGACTGATGAAGACCTCTCAGTCTGATGAAGACCTCTCAGACTGATGAAGACTCTCAGACTGATGAAGACCTCTCAGACTGATGAAGACTCTCAGACTGATGAAGATCTCTCAGTCTGATGAAGACCTCTCAGACTGATGAAGACCTCTCAGACTGATGAAGACTCTCAGACTGATGAAGACCTCTCAGACTGATGAAGACCTCTCAGTCTGATGAAGACCTCTCAGTCTGATGAAGACCTCTCAGACTGATGAAGACTCTCAGACTGATGAAGACCTCTCAGTCTGATGAAGACCTCTCAGACTGATGAAGACCTCTCAGACTGATGAAGACTCTCAGACTGATGAAGATCTCTCAGTCTGATGAAGACCTCTCAGACTGATGAAGACCTCTCAGACTGATGAAGACCTCTCAGACTGATGAAGACTCTCAGACTGATGAAGATCTCTCAGTCTGATGAAGACCTCTCAGACTGATGAAGACTCTCAGACTGATGAAGACCTCTCAGACTGATGAAGATCTCTCAGTCTGATGAAGACCTCTCAGACTGATGAAGACCTCTCAGACTGATGAAGACTCTCAGACTGATGAAGACCTCTCAGACTGATGAAGACCTCTCAGTCTGATGAAGACCTCTCAGTCTGATGAAGACCTCTCAGACTGATGAAGACTCTCAGACTGATGAAGACCTCTCAGACTGATGAAGACCTCTCAGACTGATGAAGACTCTCAGACTGATGAAGACCTCTCAGACTGATGAAGACCTCTCAGACTGATGAAGACTCTCAGTCTGATGAAGACCTCTCAGACTGATGAAGACTCTCAGACTGATGAAGACTCTCAGACTGATGAAGATCTCTCAGACTGATGAAGACCTCTCAGTCTGATGAAGACCTCTCAGACTGATGAAGACTCTCAGACTGATGAAGACTCTCAGACTGATGAAGACCTCTCAGACTGATGAAGACTCTCAGACTGATGAAGACTCTCAGACTGATGAAGACTCTCAGACTGATGAAGACTCTCAGACTGATGAAGACTCTCAGACTGATGAAGACTCTCAGACTGATGAAGACCTCTCAGACTGATGAAGACCTCTCAGACTGATGAAGACTCTCAGACTGATGAAGACTCTCAGACTGATGAAGACTCTCAGACTGATGAAGACTCTCAGACTGATGAAGACCTCTCAGTCTGATGAAGACTCTCAGACTGATGAAGACCTCTCAGACTGATGAAGACTCTCAGTCTGATGAAGACCTCTCAGACTGATGAAGACTCTCAGACTGATGAAGACTCTCAGACTGATGAAGACCTCTCAGACTGATGAAGACCTCTCAGTCTGATGAAGACCTCTCAGACTGATGAAGACCTCTCAGTCTGATGAAGACCTCTCAGACTGATGAAGACCTCTCAGACTGATGAAGATCTCTCAGTCCGATGAAGACCTCTCAGTCTGATGAAGACCTCTCAGTCTGATGAAGACTCTCAGACTGATGAAGACTCTCAGACTGATGAAGACCTCTCAGACTGATGAAGACTCTCAGTCTGATGAAGACCTCTCAGACTGATGAAGACTCTCAGACTGATGAAGATCTCTCAGACTGATGAAGACTCTCAGTCTGATGAAGACTCTCAGACTGATGAAGACTCTCAGACTGATGAAGATCTCTCAGACTGATGAAGACCTCTCAGACTGATGAAGACTCTCAGTCTGATGAAGACCTCTCAGACTGATGAAGACCTCTCAGACTGATGAAGACTCTCAGACTGATGAAGACTCTCAGACTGATGAAGACCTCTCAGACTGATGAAGACCTTGTTTGTTTTTCAGATTGATGATGAAGAAAGCGATGTGGACCCTCACTTCAGGCGTCTCTTTCTGCAGATCTCTGGAAACGTAACTCAGCGTCTCGTGAAGTCATCGGGAAATCTATACATTTGTATAATCAAAGAATAGAGGGGAGGGGGAGGGGAGAGGGGAGAGGGGAGAGAGGGGATGGGGGAGAGGGGAGAGGGGAGGGGGGAGAGAGGAGAGAAGGGAGGGGAGGGGGGAGAGGGGAGGAGAGAGGGGGGAGAGGGGGGGATAGAGGGGAGGGGAGAGGGGGGAGAGGGGGGAGAGGGGAGGGGGGAGAGAGGAGAGAAGGGAGGGGAGGGGGGAGAGAGGGGGAGAGAGGGGGAGAGAGGGGGAGAGACGGGAGGGGGAGGGAGGGGAGGGGAGAGAGGGGGAGGGAGGGAGGGAGGGAGGGAGGGGAGAGAGGGGGAGGGAGGGAGGGAGGGAGGGGAGAGGGGGAGGGGAGGGGAGGGAGGGGGAGGGAGGGGAGGGGAGTCATTGAAGCAGGGGGTGAGGGCTTCTTCGGGACAGGTGATGGGTGATACGTTGAGGGGACAGCTGGCTCAGGGAGACGCTGAGAGGTGGGCTCAGCGACCCAGAAGCCCTCACCCTCACAGTGTGCTCCTGCCTGGGGACCGGCGGCGTTGGGTGGAGGCGTTGTTTTCTGCGCAGGTGTGCTGTTCTGTGCTTCAAAGCGTGCTTCAAAGCGTGCTTCAAAGCGTGCTTCAAAGCGTGCTTCAAAGCCGTTGAGGATATTCAGCAGAGAGGGGTCACTGTCGCAGGTCTGTGGTGGAGGTCTGTAGTCCGTGATGGTCCTGATACCCTGCCACAGGCCCCGTGTCTCTGCTGTCACTGGAGTGAGCTGTAATCCCCCGGGTGTCGTTTGGCTTTCCGGATGCTCTGAGACCAGCTGGACTGTCCTCTCTGGAGGCAGCGGGCCCTCAGCAGGACCTCCTGTCGGCCCTGGCTGCTCTGAGACCAGCTGGACTGTCCTCTCTGGAGGCAGCGGGCCCTCAGCAGGACCTCCTGTCGGCCCTGGCTGCTCTGAGACCAGCTGGACTGTCCTCTCTGGAGGCAGCGGGCCCTCAGCAGGACCTCCTGTCGACCCTGGCTGCTCTGAGACCAGCTGGACTGTCCTCTCTGGAGGCAGCGGGCCCTCAGCAGGACCTCCTGTCGGCCCTGGCTGCTCTGAGACCAGCTGGACTGTCCTCTCTGGAGGCAGCGGGCCCTCAGCAGGACCTCCTGTCGGCCCTGGCTGCTCTGAGACCAGCTGGACTGTCCTCTCTGGAGGCAGCGGGCCCTCAGCAGGACCTCCTGTCGGCCCTGGCTGCTCTGAGACCAGCTGGACTGTCCTCTCTGGAGGCAGCGGGCCCTCAGCAGGACCTCCTGTCGGCCCTGGCTGCTCTGAGACCAGCTGGACTGTCCTCTCTGGAGGCAGCGGGCCCTCAGCAGGACCTCCTGTCGGCCCTGGCTGCTCTGAGACCAGCTGGACTGTCCTCTCTGGAGGCAGCGGGCCCTCAGCAGGACCTCCTGCCGGCCCTGGCTTCTGGTGGCCCTGATGGTGATGGGTCTGGAGTCACATGTAGGTGGTGTGGTGGTGGAGCCCCTGACTGTCTCTATGTCCCTATCTGTAGTGACAGAGCAGTCTCGGAGTGCAGCTGTCCTCTGACCACACGTACCTCTCTGGTCTGGTGACTTTCACTCAGGGTCTGTATGCTGGTTTTAGCATGACAGTGAGGTGACCAGAGAGTCCCATGTCCAGGGTGTCTCTTCTCTACTCTGTCTATATCTATAATGTCTTTATCTATAACCTGTCTCTCTACAGGACTCTGAGGTCTCCGTCTTCGAGCTTCAACACATCCTGGACAGAGTGGTTTCTCAGAGTGAGAGCATCGACAATAATAACAACAACAATAATAACTTTTATTATTATGAATAATAATAATAATAATAATAATAATAATAATAATAATAATAATAATAATAATAATAATAATAATAATAATAATAATAATAATAATAATAATAATAATAATAATAATGTGTGTTCAGGGTCTGATGTGAAGACAGACGGGTTCAGTCTTCAGACCTGCAGAGACATCATCAGTCTGTTGGACGTATCCTTCTGCGTCTGTATACTGTCATATTTATATTAGATTAATAATTAATAATTATTATATTATAATGATTTCATATTATAGTATAATAATTCATCGTAATAATAGAGTTTATAGTTCTTGAAGCTGCTCTCAGACGGACGGCAGCGGCAAGCTGGATCTGAAGGAGTTTCACTGTCTGTGGACCAGGGTCCAGAAGTACCTGGTGAGTATATATACTGTGTATTTATATATATACTCTATCTACTCTACGTATTATACTGCACCAGGGTCCAGAAGTACCTGGTGAGTATATACACTGTGTATTTATATATATACTCTATCTACTCTACGTATTATACTGCACCAGGGTCCAGAAGTACCTGGTGAGTATATATACTGTGTATTTATATATATACTCTATCTACTCTACGTATTATACTGCACCAGGGTCCAGAAGTACCTGGTGAGTATATATACTGTGTATTTATATATATATTCTATCTACTCTACGTATTATACTGCACCAGGGTCCAGAAGTACCTGGTGAGTATATATACTGTGTATTTATATATATATTCTATCTACTCTACGTATTATACTGCACCAGGGTCCAGAAGTACCTGGTGAGTATATATACTGAGTCTAATCTATATATACTCACTAATCTCAGTACCTGTGAGTAGTTATATATAAGTGGTGTATTATTAAATCTATAAACTCTACTCAACTACTACCGAAATATACTGTGCAACACACCATGGATACAGTACAACTCTGGTGCAATCAACACTTTATACTAACAAACCACACCACACTACACCTCAAACACAACCAAACACCTACACAAATCGCATCAACCCCCCATGACCAATCATACTCCATGATCTTAACACACTATATACAAAAACACTCCACCACACCACACCCCTCCTACCCATTAGCTACACACACTACCACCCCATCAATCCCTCATCACTTCGCACCACATCAATATTGACAACACACCCAACCCAACCTCCCCCCACTATCTGCCTTAACCAAACCATACCCACCCATTCCTCCTTACATCCACCCCACTAACCCCATCATTACACCTCTGATCCCCCCCCACAAACCTAACAATACTCCGAGACCCCCATCCAACCCCCCCTAATTACACAACCACATTATTTCCCCCAAACATAGAAAACAACACAATTACCTTGCAAACCGCCCCAACCCCACAAAACCCCCCCCCATCATCTCGCCCCACCAGGACCCCATCGATAACAACCCAACCCCACACTCCACAAGCATTCAAACCCCCTAAACCCCAATCAATCAGCATCCCAACCCCCCCCACCTCCAAAACCAACAACACACACAAAACCAATTCAAACCACATCGTGGCTCTTTTCATGAGCCCCCCCGCACCCCACCCGGCGAACCCACCCCCCCACCATACCATCCCCCTCCCCCCCTACAACACACTAACTCCAGCTTCCCCGCCGACACATTTCCCGTCTCAGTATGGGAAAGCCCCATCCCACATATAACACTCACCACCTCCCCACACACTATTCACACATAAAACACGCTCAAACCCCCCTGGACACTTCACACATAAACACTGTCACCCCCCCCCCCACACTTCACCCATAAACACTCACCCCCCCACACTTTCCACACATGAAACACTCACCCCCCCAAACAGCTTCACCCATTTAAACACCTCACCCCCCCACACTTCACACATAAACACTCACCCCCCCACCTCACTACGCCATAAATCAAAACACCACACTCACCAACCCCCCACACTTTCACCCAATAAAACACTTCAATCACCCCCCCCACACTTCACACTTAAAACACCTCACCCCCCCTCACTTCACCCATAAACACTCACACCCCCCCACACTGCGACACATAAACATCAACCCACCCCCCCACACGTACCCATAAACGACGCAACCCCGCCCACACTTCACACATAAACACTCACCCCCCCACATTCACACATAAAACACTCACACCCCCCCACACTTCACACATAAACACTCACCCCCCCCAGCACTTTTCACACATAAACACTTCACCCCCCCACTCTTCACACATAAACCAACATTCCACACTCAGCCCCCCCACACTCAAAAATGATACCACGCCCCCCCCCCACTCTGCAACACATATAAACTAAACACGCACCCCCCACATCGCTCACACTATAATCAATCACACCCCACAAGGCAAACTTAATACACTCACCCCCCCCACACTCTCCAAAAATTATACAACAATAACCCCCCCCTCCTTCACCATTTAACTACGCATCACACACCCCAATAGTGCTAAATGTTACAAGATCCACCCAAAATGCTCTATTTATTTCTAGATCCACCCCTAATGGCTACAAGTATCTAGAACCACCCCAAAAGTACTATACCTGTAGACAAGAACCACCCCAATATTCTATATTTAAACTAGATCCACCCCTATAGGCTATAGGTAATCTAGCTCCACCCCTCCAATAGTGCTATCATTCTAGATCCACCTCCTATCGTCGCTACATGGATTCATCTTACTAGATCCGCCCTATAGGCTACATGTTCTAGATCCACACCCCTATAGGCTATATTTTCCTAGATTCACCCGCCTATAGTATATGTTATCTAGATACCACCCCTATAGGCAATAGTTCTAGATCCACCCCTACACTGCCTACATGTAACCTAGATCCACCCCTATAGGCTATATGTTTCAGATCCACCCCTATAGGCTACATGTACAGATCCACCCCATAGGCTATATGTTACATAGATCCACCCCTAAATCTAATATTTTAGATCACACACCCCTATAGGCTCACATGTTTCTAGATCCACCCCTATAGGCTATATTTATCTAGATTCAATAGTCTAAATGCATAACAATGATCCACCCCTATAGGCTATATTTTCTAGATCCACCCCATAGGCTACATGTTTCTAGATCCACCCCATAGCTATAAGTATCTAGTCCACCCCTATAGGCTATATGTTTCTAGATCCACCCTATAGGCTATATGATTCTAGATCCACCCCTATAGCGCTATGTTTCTAGATCCACCCCTATAGGCTATATGTTTCTAGATCCACCCCTATATGCTAAATGTTCAAGATCCACCCTATAGGCTATATGTTTCTAGATCCACCCCTATAGCAGTATATTTTCTAGATCCACCCCTATAGCTAATTTTTCTAGGATCCACCCCTATAGGCAATATGTTTCTAGATCCACCCCTATAGGCAACTGTATCAAGATATCCACCCCTATAGGCTATATGTTACTAGAATCCACCCCTATAGGCTACATGTTTCTAGATCCACCCCTATAGGTATATGATTCTATATCCACCCCAATAGGCTACATGTTCTAGATCCACCCCTATATGCAATGTTTCTAGATCCACCCTATAGACCATATTTTCTAATCCACCCCAATAGGCTATGTTTCTTATCTTTAGATCCCCCCTAAGGCTACATGTTCTAGATCCACCCCAATAGCTATATGTTCTAGATACCACAATAGGGCTACCTGAAACTAGATCCACCCCTATAGAGCAGAGTATCTATATCCACCCCTAGAGCTACATGTTTCTAGATCCACAGAGGGCATATAATTAGCGTTTATACGTTTAGAGAGAGAGATAGTTTAGGACAAAGAGAGAGAGAGAGAGAGAGAGAGAGCAGAAAGATCTAGACGAAGACTTAGACTTAGTGCCGTGTGCCGTGTGTCCATGGTTTTGAGTCTGTGTGTGTTGAGCGCAGCACCGTCTGCCTTTTGCAGCACAGTAACTAAAGCATACCGGTAGTTTTTTTGTAGACCTGTCTGCCCGTTTTGTGCACGTGCGTGCGCACTTGTGGCATTGTTTGGGATGACCTAATTAAAATACCGTCCGCCGTCCTCTTTGAGAAACATACACAACGCAGACAGACACCGGTCACAGAAGTATCAGATAGGCTTCAATTTACTTTTGATTGTCTATGATTAACTATAAAAAATATCGGTGTTTTAACACTACGTTTATATATGTACTTATTTGTATGGTTTGCATATGAGGTGGTCCGCGGAAACCCTTGATAATAAATAGTGGTCGGCATAAACAAAAGGTTTGAGAACCCCTGATCTGGATATCCCTGATGCCAAAGGAACTGCACACTGAACATGTGTTGCCGTTAGATGTCTGGACCGTTGAGTAAAAAGGAGGGTTTCTGCCCCGTTACTTCTCCGCTGTTTTCTTGTCCCTCTAGCGGCCCGTCCACACAGCGGCGTGCGTTGACGCTTGCCGGCGGGCGTGTCTGACACTCGACCAATCACATGAATCTCCCGCCCCTGACACACAAGCAGTGGTTTGATTGGCTAGAGCTTGTACTGGCATATGATTCGATTGGCTGACGCTTCTGCCGAGGCGTCAAAAGTTGAACATTGCTCAACTTTTGAAGCGAGCAACGCCAGCAACGCTCCACGTCGCTTCCCAAAATGCAGTTCGGCTAAAAGTGACGTCACCCCATTCAAAGCGAATGGGCAGAAGTGTTGGAAGCTTCAACGCACGCCGCTGTGTGGACGGGCCGTAGTCTTTTCGGTCCGCTTTGTGCAGATGTGAGCGTCCTTAACAACGGTCAATACATGCTTGAAAGCGGTCTGTACTACTGGATTAACAACGTGTCACGTGTTCTGAATTGACCAATCAGAATCGAGTATTCAACTAAGCCATGTAATAAATAAATACTCTATATATTATACTGGACCAGGATCCAGAAGTACCCGGTGAGGGTTCATTCTACTGTGCATTTACTGTATATTTATACTGGATATATATATGAATACTGGATCCATGGTAAGGACAGACGGGGCTGTAAACTTCTTCTTCTTCTGTGGTGTTTCTACAGGAAGTCTTTCAGAGGTTTGATTCGGATGCTTCTGGAACGATGAGTAGTCACGAGATGAGAGCAGCCGTGACTGCAGCAGGTACAGTATTATTATTAATATTTGTATTATTATTATTGTTATTATTATTTTTACTATTATTATTATTATTAATAATAATAATAATTAATATTTATATATTATTATTGTCGTTAATATCCTGTGTGTGTGTGTGTGGTGTGTGTGTGTGTGTGTGTGTGTGTGTGTGTGTGTGTGGTGTGTGTGTGTGTGTGTGTGTGTGGTGTGTGTGTGTGTGTGTGTGTGTGTGTGTGTGTAGGTCTCCAGGTGAACAGTGTGTTACTGCAGCAGATTGTCAGCAGGTTTTCTGATCAGAGTTTCTCCGTCGACTTCGACTCGTTCCTCGGCTGTTTGATCCGTCTACAGCTGCTGCTCAGTCAGTATAAATACATATATATATCACTGATATACAGTTATATCCAGTTGATATATACATGTATATCAGTGTGACGGGTTCTATTTGTCCGTTTGAAACATAGGCTTAGTCGGTTGAATTAAGCTCCAAAACTTCATTTGACAACAACAACAAAACGGCTGTCAGTGGCGGAGTCAGTCACTCTGTGACCCGCTCCGTCACACTCAGGTCTGGGGAGCGCTGCGCTGGCAGCTCTGGGAGAGAAAAAACTATTTTTGACTGTTTGCGCTCATCCTAATGTTCGGCCTTGATGTAACAACATTCATAAGTGCACCAGATTGAAGCATTTTACTTTAAAATGTTTAAACATTTGTTCCCGGGGGGGGCATACCCCCGGATCACCCTAGAGGATGTGACGTCCAC
>JAURVH010000023.1:97500-147500 GCA_036324595.1 Champsocephalus gunnari
CGGTCTGTGTCCTGCCAGTCAGTGCCACCTCGTGCTCCACTGTCTCGTCACCAAAGACTCGTCTTTCCCCAACGCGGTGTGTCTGTGTCCCGCCGTGACGGCCCGGGCAGACGTCTCAAAGTCCGAACATGTCCCTCGTAGTGATGCAACATAAGTGCGCAGCGATTCCAGACGTCGCACAGCGGTCGTTAGGTCGATGTCTTCCCTTTGAAGCCCGTGCTCGTGAGCTTGAACTGGTGCAGGGCAGAGTCCCAACAGTGTCATCAGAGCAGTCTCGAGTTCCCCAGTGTGCCACGCCGGGCGTCCTGCCGCTCTTCGTCTTCAGCCGCCAACATCTGTGAAGCCCCTCTTATTGCAGTGCAATTCTCTCAAAGAGCTCTTGGGAGTCTCCTCTCCTCCATCTCCTACAGGAGAGAGACTTTAGCTTCAGTGTGATGTTTCAGTGAACACTTTATTCCATCGGTGGGTAGAAGCAGAGCAAAAAGCATGAAGCGCTCGAAGTATATCAAACACAGTCGACACGACCAAAGTCAAGGCGTGTGCTCGGACTGTAATGTGTGAGTGGGTTGCTTTTCTTGAGCTGAGCAGCCCATTATATGTCCCTGACACGTTGGATGCGTTGTCATGCGCCTGGCCACGGCAGAGATCCAGCCCCATACCAACGACCATCTTCATCACGCAGTCAGCCAGACTCGACCCAGTGTGACTGTGAATGGGTTCAAATCCAATACATCGCTCAATGACTTTTCCTTTCTCACAAATGGGAGAACGAAGTGAATTGGTCACGTGAGACATGTCAGGTGTAGACTCTACGATGACAGAGAAGTACCTTGCTCGCTGTAGTTCTGTTGCTCTTGCTTCCTTTGTTCTGTCACCCGTCAAACCAATGACACTCCTCACAGATAGTTGATGACATGTCTGAAGTCCTGCCGCGTCCCTTCTGGCCAAACTTCTGCAAATGATGCTTTAAACGTGGATCAAACTGCGCGACAGCTCCAGGACTCCCAGGTAGTTCCCGTTATGTGCGGATCCTAACAGTTCGTCATTTCCCCGGAAAGGAAGCCCCCTCTCACTCAAGAATGTAATCACCGCAACACGTCTCACTACATCCTTCCAGTCCTGACGTTCTGTGTCGACCTGCACCTAGAGAAGCATCCTCAGTGCCCATGAGTTCAGTCGATGCATCAGTGGAAGTATGCACGTTCTGTGCTCACCACTCGTCTCATGCTCCGTTATCCTCTCGGGATGCTTCCCAGTCACTAAAGCCCAGATCAGATGCATTGCCGTGGCTGTGCGTGGATACAAGTTTGCAGGAAAAACAATAAATTGCTCCGGTAGATGGAGAATAAATAATCCAATCGCGTTGAACGATTTCTCCATTGTGAAGCTGTGTGGTCAGCATATCGTTGGTCAGTGAGCATGTCCGGCCGCTAGCATCGGTCTCGCTCCGAGATGCCGGACACTTCGTTGCTCGATTATGAAAGTATGAACCCTCTTTCATCAAAGTCTCCTCCCGGACCTTTCCAGCCCTGATCCCCATTGTGCGGGGTCCTGAGAGACACGGGGAACTTCCGATGCACTCGAACCTTCACCCTGCTCTGTGACGTCCTCGTCAGGCTCGTCTTCATCTTTATCTTCCTCTTCTCCTCGCTGCTGCGTTAGCATGCTAGGTTCAAGGCTAACATTGCTCGCTAGCTCAACAACATCCTCCGTGACCGCCGCCACTGCTCTGTGGTTGCTGGCCTATTTCGTCACTTCTTGCTTTTTGGAAAAAGCTATTTATTGTTGGCACATTTTTTAATGCAGCCGCCACTCTGTCTTCTGTTTCTCTCTCTGGGCGTTTGGCTTCCGGCACCATCCATTTGTTCTGCTCACGTGACAACATGTGACACGAGTGAGGGTGGGGCTGTGATTCGGCTGTACACCGCCGCCGCGTAGTAATACGTTTGAGCGCATACATCGTGAGACCGACAGCACGGAGACGCTTTAGAAAATATATGAATTTGACCCTCTAGAAAAGCTGTGTTGTTTATGGTGAAGACTGAGAGTCATTTAAAACAATGTGTGATGAGTGAGGCTGTGCCGGGAATAGAATGAGTGAGGCTGTGCCGGGGATAGAATGAGTGAGGCTGTGCCGGGGATAGAGTGAGTGAGGCTGTGCCGGGGATAGAGTGAGTGAGGCTGTGCCGGGGATAGAATGAGTGAGGCTGTGCCGGGGATAGAGTGAGTGAGGCTGTGCCGGGAATAGAATGAGTGAGGCTGTGCCGGGGATACAATGAGTGAGGCTGTGCCGGGGATAGAATGAGTGAGGCTGTGCCGGGGATAGAATGAGTGAGGCTGTGCCGGGGATACAATGAGTGAGGCTGTGCCGGGGATACAATGAGTGAGGCTGTGCCGGGGATAGAATGAGTGAGGCTGTGCCGGGGATACAATGAGTGAGGCTGTGCCGGGGATAGAATGAGTGAGGCTGTGCCGGGGATACAATGAGTGAGGCTGTGCCGGGGATAGAGTGAGTGAGGCTGTGCCGGGGATAGAGTGAGTGAGGCTGTGCCGGGGATAGAATGAGTGAGGCTGTGCCGGGGATAGAATGAGTGAGGCTGTGCCGGGGATAGAGTGAGTGAGGCTGTGCCGGGATAGAATGAGTGAGGCTGTGCCGGGGATACAATGAGTGAGGCTGTGCCGGGGATAGAATGAGTGAGGCTGTGCCGGGGATACAATGAGTGAGGCTGTGCCGGGGATAGAGTGAGTGAGGCTGTGCCGGGGATAGAGTGAGTGAGGCTGTGCCGGGGATAGAATGAGTGAGGCTGTGCCGGGGATAGAATGAGTGAGGCTGTGCCGGGGATAGAGTGAGTGAGGCTGTGCCGGGATAGAATGAGTGAGGCTGTGCCGGGGATAGAATGAGTGAGGCTGTGCCGGGATAGAATGAGTGAGGCTGTGCCGGGGATAGAATGAGTGAGGCTGTGCCGGGGATAGAATGAGTGAGGCTGTGCCGGGGATAGAGTGAGTGAGGCTGTGCCGGGGATAGAATGAGTGAGGCTGTGCCGGGAATAGAGTGAGTGAGGCTGTGCCGGGGAATAGAGTGAGTGAGGCTGTGCCGGGGATAGAGTGAGTGAGGCTGTGCCGGGAATAGAGTGAGTGAGGCTGTGCCGGGGGAATAGAGTGAGTGAGGCTGTGCCGGGGATAGAGTGAGTGAGGCTGTGCCGGGGGAATAGAGTGAGTGAGGCTGTGCCGGGATAGAGTGAGTGAGGCTGTGCGGGGATGAATGAGTGAGGCTGTGCCGGGGGAATAGAGTGAGTGAGGCTGTGCCGGGAATAGAGTGAGTGAGGCTGTGCGGGAAAGAATGAGTGAGGCTGTGCCGGGATAGAATGAGTGAGGCTGTGCCGGGGATAGATGAGTGAGGCTGTGCCGGGGATAGAATGAGTGAGGCTGTGCCGGGAATAGAGTGAGTGAGGCTGTGCCGGGGAATAGAGTGAGTGAGGCTGTGCCGGGGATAGAATGAGTGAGGCTGTGCCGGGGATAGAATGAGTGAGGCTGTGCCGGGGAATAGAATGAGTGAGGCTGTGCCGGGGATAGAGTGAGTGAGGCTGTGCCGGGGATAGAATGAGTGAGGCTGTGCCGGGGAATAGAGTGAGTGAGGCTGTGCCGGGGAATAGAGTGAGTGAGGCTGTGCCGGGGATAGAATGAGTGAGGCTGTGCCGGGAATAGAGTGAGTGAGGCTGTGCCGGGGATAGAATGAGTGAGGCTGTGCCGGGGATAGAGTGAGTGAGGCTGTGCCGGGAATAGAGTGAGTGAGGCTGTGCCGGGGATAGAGTGAGTGAGGCTGTGCCGGGGATAGAATGAGTGAGGCTGTGCCGGGGATAGAATGAGTGAGGCTGTGCCGGGGATAGAATGAGTGAGGCTGTGCCGGGGATAGAATGAGTGAGGCTGTGCCGGGGATAGAATGAGTGAGGCTGTGCCGGGGATAGAGTGAGTGAGGCTGTGCCGGGAATAGAGTGAGTGAGGCTGTGCCGGGGGATAGAGTGAGTGAGGCTGTGCCGGGGGAATAGAGTGAGTGAGGCTGTGCGGGAATAGAGTGAGTGAGGCTGTGCCGGGGGGATAGAGTGAGTGAGGCTGTGCCGGGGATAGAATGAGTGAGGCTGTGCCGGGGATAGAATGAGTGAGGCTGTGCCGGGGATAGAATGAGTGAGGCTGTGCCGGGGATAGAGTGAGTGAGGCTGTGCCGGGGATAGAGTGAGTGAGGCTGTGCCGGGGATAGAATGAGTGAGGCTGTGCCGGGGATAGAATGAGTGAGGCTGTGCCGGGGATAGAATGAGTGAGGCTGTGCCGGGGATAGAATGAGTGAGGCTGTGCCGGGAATAGATGAGTGAGGCTGTGCCGGGGGGATAGAATGAGTGAGGCTGTGCCGGGGATAGAATGAGTGAGGCTGTGCCGGGGATAGAATGAGTGAGGCTGTGCCGGGGATAGAGTGAGTGAGGCTGTGCCGGGAATAGAGTAATAATAAATATATATATATTTTGTAATCTGGTCACTGAGGGCCCTCTTTGCTCAAGGGCCCCTGGGCACTTGCCCAGGTTGCCCATATGGTTAATCCGGCCCTGCCTCTCAGAACAAAGGGCGGAGCCTGAAGCTCTGAGGCTTCAGGCTCCGCCCCTTCAGGTGACAGCTGGTTTCCCCAAAGTGGGCGGGGCCGTAACGTGACGTAGATCTTACTCTCTTCTATTTGTTCTAACGTAAATTACATGCCAGTGTTTTATCTTTCTATTTATTTGTTTTTATTTTAAATCGTATAAGGTCGCACTTTGTTTCCGTCAGTGAGGAAAAGAAACGGCTCGGAGCCTCAGGCTCTGAAGTCTGGATCTCATCTCCTCCTCCTCCAAGATGTTCTTTCTTATTCTGTGTTCAGTCACATGTTGCCGTTTCCCTCTGCATGTGCTTCCTCTGGTCTCACACACACACACACACACACACACACACACACACACACACACACACACACACACACACACACACACCACACACACACACACACACACACACACACACACACACACACACACACACACACACACACACACACACACACACACACACACACACACACACACACACACACACACACACGGTGTAGAGCGAAGGAAGCAGGTAGGACCTAATTCCTTTATTTCAAGGCTATATATATACAGGCAGAACAGAACACTCACCGAGGACAAGCCCAATCACAAGACGACCACACCAACACTGGGACACAGGGGGATTTAAACACAGGGTAACTAGACACAGGGTAACTAGACACAGGGTAACTAGACACAGGTGGGAACAATCAGGGAATTAGACGCACCAGGGAAACTAACGACAGGAGGGAAAACACAGGGAAGAGCACCAGACAGTATACAAGAGGAAAACATGACGGGGAGAACAGCAACACACCCAGACATAGAAAACGTGACAAAACAATAATCGTAACACACACTCTCACACACTCACACACACACACACACACACACACACACACACACACACACACACTACACACACACACACACACGTACAGATACAACAGAAACCCATACACGCTTTATTTTGAAGGTCCTCTCGGCGGAAGTGGCTTGTCTCTCAGCTGTTGGAGGTAACCTGATGCCGCCTCACTCCGAGAGTCACTCCCTTCCTGCAGCACCTGCGGCCCGGACTCACTCCTCCGACACCTGCGCAAGACTTCACAGGACTTCCTCAGACCTCCACCCCCTCAGACCCCCTCCATCAGCACCATGTCGGGCATGGCCTCCACCCTGCAGCGCCTCCGGGACAAGCAGCGGGGGGTCGGGTCCCCGGGCCAGGCGGTGAAGTTCCTGAACCAGGACTTCGAGTCTCTGCGGAGCCACTGCCTGCAGACCGGGTCTCTGTTCCAGGACGACCTGTTCCCGCCCGTCGGGTCCTCTCTGGGCTTCAAAGAGCTGGGGCCCGGGTCCTCCAAGACTCGCGGGGTGAGCTGGGAGCGGCCGCCGGTAGGTCCTTTCAATATACATATATATATATATATATATATATATATGTATATATATATATATATATATATATATGTGTATATGTATATATACATATATATGTATATATATATATATATATATACTTGAAGCCATGGAAACACTATGTTAACCAATCAGCTGCTCTAACTCTCGTTATGGACTTCCCTTAAAGAGTGAGTGTGTGTGTGTGTGTGTGTGTGTGTGTGTGTGTGTGTGTGTGTGTGTGTGTGTGTGTGTGTGTGTGTGTGTGTGTGTGTGTGTGTGTGTGTGTGTGTGTGTGTGTGTGTGTGTGTGTGTGTGTGTGTGTGTGTGTGTGTGTGTGTGTGTGTGTGTGTGGTGTGTGTGTGTGTGTGTGTGTGTGTGTGTGTGTGTGTGTGTGTGTGTGTGTGTGGTGTGTGTGTGTGTGTGTGTGTGTGTGTGTGTGTGTGTGTGTGTGTGTGTGTGTGTGTGGTGTGTGTGTGTGTGTGTGTGTGTGTGTGTGTGTGTGTGTGTGTGTGTGTGTGTGTGTGTGTGTGTGTGTGTGTGTGTGTGTGTGTGTGTGTGTGTGTGTGTGTGTGTGTGTGTGTGTGTGTGTGTGGAGGAACCGGTTCTTCTTCCTGAACTCAGATAGTAGATCAGAGGATACTCTGAGTTTCCTGCAGAGTTCAGGAAGAAGATCCGGTTCCACCACTCAGAGAACCACACACACACCTGCCACACACACACCTGACACACACACACCTGCCACACACACACCTGCCACACCTAACACACACACACACCTAACACACCTAACACACACACCTGCCACACACCTGACACACACACACCTGACACACACATACCTGCCACACACACACCTGACACACACACCTGACACACACCTGCCACACACACCTAACACACACACACACACACCTGACACACACGCACCTGACACACACACCCCTGACACACACACACACACCTGCCACACACACCTGCCACACACACACACCTGCCACACACACACACACCTGCCACACGCACACCTGCCACACACACACCTGCCACACACACACACCTGCCACACACACACCTGCCACACACACACACACACCTGCCACACACACACCTGCCACACACACACACACACACACACCTGCCACACGCACACCTGCCACACACACACACACCTGCCACACGCACACCTGCCACACGCACACCTGCCACACACACACACACACCTGCCACACACACACGCACACGCACACACACACACACACACCTGCCACACACACACACCTGCCACACACACACACACCTGCCACACGCACACACACACACACGCACACGCACACACACACACACACACCTGCCACACACACAGTACCACACACACAGTACCACAGGGTTCTGAGGGTTCTGCAGAGGGTCCCGGTCACAGGGTCCCACTAATCCATGAGGTCAGACTGAGATTAAAGACAGTGTTCCATCCCAGAGCTGATACATTTTATTATTGTTATTTTATAAGAATTATTATTATTATTATTGTTGTCGTTGTTATTATTCTCTCAGCCTCAGTGTGTGTGTGTTGCAGGAGTTGACCTCTGACCCCCAGTTCATCGTTTCTGGAGCCTCGAGGACCGACATCTGTCAGGGGGGGCTTGGTGAGAACACACACACACACACACTGTTGTTTACATGTTATGTTGTGTGCTGTACCATATTAGACTAAGCTCCGCCCCTTCCTGTCTGTCAGGTGACTGCTGGCTGCTGGCCGCCATCGCCTCTTTGACTCTGAACCAGGAAGTCCTGGCTCGAGTCGTCCCTCACGGACAGAGCTTCGATAACGGAGAATACGCCGGCATCTTCCACTTCCAGGTACAAAGAATACTCTCTATACAGGAAGCAGTTCAGGGAGTGGGGATTTTCAAAGTAAAAGTCTTCACTGTGTGTGGTTCTGGCAGTTCGGGGAGTGGGGATTTTCAAAGTAAAAGTCTTCACTGTGTGTGTAGTTCTGGCAGTTCGGGGAGTGGGGCTTTTCAAAGTAAAAGTCTTCACTGTGTATGTAGTTCTGGCAGTTTGGGGAGTGGGGATTTTCAAAGTAAAAGTCTTCACTGTGTGTGTAGTTCTGGCAGTTCAGGGAGTGGGGATTTTCAAAGTAAAAGTCTTCACTGTGTATGTAGTTCTGGCAGTTTGGGGGAGTGGGGATTTTCAGAGTAAAAGTCTTCACTGTGTGTGTAGTTCTGGCAGTTCGGGGAGTGGGGATTTTCAAAGTAAAAGTCTTCACTGTGTGTAGTTCTGGCAGTTCGGGGAGTGGGGATTTTCAAAGTAAAAGTCTTCACTGTGTGTATTTCTGGCAGTTCGGGGAGTGGGGATTTTCAAAGTAAAAGTCTTCACTGTGTGTAGTTCTGGCAGTTCGGGGAGTGGGGATTTTCAAAGTAAAAGTCTTCACTGTGTGTGTGTGTAGTTATGGCAGTTCGGGGAGTGGGGAATTTTCAAAGTAAAAGTCTTCACTGTGTGTGTAGTTCTGGCAGTTCGGAGAGTGGGGATTTTCAAAGTAAAAGTCTTCACTGTGTGTGGTTCTGGCAGTTCGGGAGTGGGGATTTCAAAGTAAAAGTATTTACTGTGTGTGTAGTTCTGGCAGTTTGGGGAGTGGGGATTTTCAAAGTAAAAGTCTTCACTGTGTGTGTAGTTCTGGCAGTTCGGGGAGTGGGGCTTTTCAAAGTAAAAGTCTTCACTGTGTGTGTAGTTCTGGCAGTTCAGGGAGTGGGGATTTTCAAAGTAAAAGTCTTCACTGTGTATGTAGTTCTGGCAGTTTGGGGAGTGGGGATTTTCAGAGTAAAAGTCTTCACTGTGTGTGTAGTTCTGGCAGTTCGGGGAGTGGGGATTTTCAAAGTAAAAGTCTTCACTGTGTGTGTAGTTCTGGCAGTTCAGGGGAGTGGGGATTTTCAAAGTAAAAGTCTTCACTGTGTGTGTAGTTCTGGCAGTTCAGGGAGTGGGGATTTTCAAAGTAAAAGTCTTCACTGTGTATGTAGTTCTGGCAGTTTGGGGAGTGGGGATTTTCAGAGTAAAAGTCTTCACTGTGTGTGTAGTTCTGGCAGTTCGGGGAGTGGGGATTTTCAAAGTAAAAGTCTTCACTGTGTGTAGTTCTGGCAGTTCGGGGAGTGGGGATTTTCAAAGTAAAAGTCTTCACTGTGTGTATTCCTGGCAGTTCGGGGAGTGGGGATTTTCAAAGTAAAAGTCTTCACTGTGTGTAGTTCTGGCAGTTCGGGGAGTGGGGATTTTCAAAGTAAAAGTCTTCACTGTATGTGTAGTTCTGGCAGTTCGGGGAGTGGGAATTTTCAAAGTAAAAGTCTTCACTGTGTGTGTAGTTCTGGCAGTTCGGGGAGTGGGGATTTTCAAAGTAAAAGTCTTCACTGTGTGTGTAGTTCTGGCAGTTCGGGGAGTGGGGATTTTCAAAGTAAAAGTCTTCACTGTGTGTGTGTAGTTATGGCAGTTCGGAGAGTGGGGATTTTCAAAGTAAAAGTCTTCACTGTGTGTGTAGTTATGGCAGTTCGGAGAGTGGGGATTTTCAAAGTAAAAGTCTTCACTGTGTGTGTAGTTCTGGCAGTTCGGAGAGTGGGGATTTTCAAAGTAAAAGTCTTCACTGTGTGTGTAGTTCTGGCAGTTCGGGGAGTGGGTGGACGTTGTGATCGACGACCGGCTGCCGGTGAAAGACGGAGAGCTGCTGTTCGTTCACTCTGCTGAGGGGAGGGAGTTCTGGAGCGCTCTGCTGGAGAAAGCCTACGCCAAGTAAGACACACACACACACACACACACACACACACACACACACACACACACGTCGGGGTGGTTTCTGACATGTCATGGCATGCTTCATGTGT
The DNA here is from genome assembly GCA_036324595.1 of Champsocephalus gunnari. Classification (NCBI taxonomy): domain Eukaryota; kingdom Metazoa; phylum Chordata; class Actinopteri; order Perciformes; family Channichthyidae; genus Champsocephalus; species Champsocephalus gunnari. The sequence continues at coordinate 107,372 of JAURVH010000023.1, forward strand.
GTTTATCCAGCCCCGCCCTGCACACATACTTTTACAAAGAGCTCCGTCATCGACATGAAGCACTTTGACCTGTTCCTTCTCCATTGGTGAAGAGAGAGACTGTCCTCAGGTCCAGGGAGTGTGTCCTCAGGTCCAGGGAGTGTGTCCTCAGGTCCAGGGTGTCTCACTGAACCCTGGACCTGAGGACAGTCTCACTGTGAGAGACTGTCCTCAGGTCCAGGGTGTCTCACTGAACGCCCTGGACCTGAGGACAGTCTCACTGAACGCCCTGGACCTGAGGACAGTCTCACTGTGAGAGACTGTCCCGTTCTCTCTGCTCCAGCGTCCTGCCTCTGAGCTGTTCCGTGTCCTCTGCAGGATCAATGGCTGCTACGAGGCTCTCTCTGGAGGTTCCACCACCGAAGGCTTCGAGGATTTCACTGGAGGGATCGCTGAGGTCCACGAGCTGAGCCGCCCCGACCCACATCTGTTCCACATCATCCAGAAGGCCCAGAACCGAGGGTCCCTGATGGGCTGCTCCATAGACGTGAGTCTGAGAACCACAGGGGAACCAGAGGGGAACCAGAGGGGAACCAGAGGGGAACCAGAGGGGAACCAGAGGGGAACCAGAGGGGAACCACAGGGGAACCACAGGGGAACTACAGGGGAACTACAGGGGAACCAGAGGGGAACCAGAGGGGAACCAGAGGGGAGCCAGTTCATGTTTCATTAAGTTGAAATCAGATGCTCTTCTTCAGATCACCAGCTCCTCGGACTCGGAGGCCGTGACTCGGCAGAAGCTGGTGAAAGGCCACGCCTACTCTGTGACGGGTGCAGATCAGGTGAGAGGACACGCCCCTTTCAAACACCTGTCTGTGAGAACACCATGCTGTTAAACTATATTACCCATGATCCTCAGCTGTGGGAGCCCTGACATGTTTCCATCAGAAACAGCTGGAGGGGGGCGGGGCTTCAGCTCTCTAATGAGCTCATGACCAATAAGGTGTAACTGTGCTCTGCATGTGATTGGCTGCAGGTGGAGTATCGTGGCAACACGGAGAGGCTGATCCGGATCAGGAACCCGTGGGGTCAGGTGGAGTGGACCGGAGCCTGGAGCGACAGGTGGGGGGGGGTTAGGAAGTACTGGGTGGTATCCTGAACTTTGACCTGTCTGCCCTGCTCCGTTTGTAAAACTGTTTTCCGCTCTGCAGCTCGCCTCAGTGGCGTGAGATCAGCGACGAGGACCGGGACCGCCTGAGTCTCTGTGCTGAGGACGGAGAGTTCTGGTAACATGTCCACTTCTTGTCTGGACTCTGTGGTTCTGTGTGCAAAGTGAAAGCCTCTGATCTTTCTTCCAGGATGTCTTTCTCTGACTTCCTGTCACATTACTCCCGGCTGGAGATCTGCAACCTGACGCCCGACGCTCTGAGCGACGACTCCGTCTCCAAGTGGGCTCTGACCAAGTTCGATAGCAGCTGGAGGAGAGGATCCACGGCCGGAGGGTGCAGGAACTTCCCCGGTGAGTGACGTTCCTGCTCGGCTTCCTCAGGGTCCTGGAGGTCCTGAGGGTCCTGAAGGTCTTCCAGGTCCTGAGGGTCCTGGAGGTCCTGAGGGTCCTGAAGGTCTTCCAGGTCCTGTAGGTCCTGAAGGTCATCCAGTTCCTGAGGGTCCTGAAGGTCATCCAGTTCCTGAGGGTCCCGAAGGTCTTCCAGGTCCTGGAGGTCCTGAAGGCCCCGAAGGTCTTCCAGGTCCTGGAGGTCCTGAAGGTCCCGAAGGTCTTCCAGGTCCTGGAGGTCCTGAAGGTCCCGAAGGTCTTCCAGGTCCTGGAGGTCCTGAAGGTCCCGAAGGTCTTCCAGGTCCTGGAGGTCCTGAAGGTCCCGAAGGTCTTCCAGGTCCTGGAGGTCCTGAAGGTCCCGAAGGTCTTCCAGGTCCTGGAGGTCCTGAAGGTCCCGAAGGTCTTCCAGGTCCTGGAGGTCCTGAAGGTCCCGAAGGTCTTCCAGGTCCTGGAGGTCCTGAAGGTCCCGAAGGTCTTCCAGGTCCTGGAGGTCCTGAAGGTCTTCCAGGTCCTGGAGGTCCTGAAGGTCTTCCAGGTCCTGGAGGTCCTGAAGGTCATCCAGTTCCTGAAGCTCCTGGAGGCCCCGAAGGTCTTCCAGGTCCTGGAGGTCCTGAAGGTCATCCAATTCCTGAAGGTCATCCAGTTCCTGAAGCTCCTGGAGGCCCCGAAGGTCTTCCAGGTCCTGGAGGTCCTGAAGGTCCTGGAGGTCCTGAAGGTCCTGGAGGTCCTGACGTTCTGTTTCTACACCGCAGATACGTTCTGGATCAACCCTAACTTTGTGATCAAGCTGGACGAGGAGGACGACGACCCGGACGACGGAGAGTCCGGCTGCAGCTTCGTGGTGGGTCTGATCCAGAAGAACCGCAGGCGCATGAGGAAGATGGGCGAGGACATGCACACCATGGGGTTCGCCATCTACGAGGTGAGAGGACCTGATGCTGTGGAGGTTCAGAGGACCTGATGCTGTGGAGGTTCAGAGGACCTGATGCTGTGGAGGTTCAGAGGACCTGATGCTGTGGAGGTTCAGAGGACCTGAACTCTGTGGAGGTTCAGAGGACCTGAACTCTGTGGAGGACCTGAACTCTGTGGAGGTTCAGAGGACCTGAACTCTGTGGAGGTTCAGAGGACCTGAACTCTGTGGAGGACCTGAACTCTGTGGAGGTTCAGAGGACCTGAACTCTGTGGAGGTTCAGAGGTCCAGAGAGAAGGTCTGCTAACCTTCTTCTTCTTGTGTTGCAGGTTCCTGACGAGGTACTGAAGATCCGCTGTTTGTTTCTTAATCTTCACCCTGAGGACTGTCTCTCTCAGTCAGAGGTGTAAAGTAGCTGAGTACATTTACTCAAGCAATGTACTTAAGTATAATTTTGAGGTACTTGTACTTCACTTGAGTTTTTCAATTGTGTTACTACATTGTACTTCTACCCCACTACAGTTCAGAGGTACATGGTGTACTTGTACTCCACTACATGTATGTAATCTACAGGATTAATGATGGTAAATCTAATCAAGTGTTGAATCAGTCTTTAGTCCCACCTGGAGTGAATCCACCAGCTACCCTGCAGTCTACAAAGTACTTCAGACTAGCTGCACCTCCACCAGCTACCCTGCAGTCTACAAAGTACTTCAGACTAGCTGCACCTTCACCAGCTACCCTGCAGTCTACAAAGTACTTCAGACTAGCTGCACCTCCACCAGCTACCCTGCAGTCTACAAAGTACTTCAGACTAGCTGCACTTCCACCAGCTACCCTGCAGTCTACAAAGTACTTCAGACTAGCTGCACCTCCACCAGCTACCCTGCAGTCTACAAAGTACTTCAGACTAGCTGCACCTTCACCAGCTACCCTGCAGTCTACAAAGTACTTCAGACTAGCTGCACCTTCACCAGCTACCCTGCAGTCTACAAAGTACTTCAGACTAGCTGCACCTTCACCAGCTACCCTGCAGTCTACAAAGTACTTCAGACTAGCTGCTCCTTCACCAGCTACCCTGCAGTCTACAAAGTACTTCAGACTAGCTGCACCTTCACCAGCTACCCTGCAGTCTACAAAGTACTTCAGACTAGCTGCACCTCCACCAGCTACCCTGCAGTCTACAAAGTACTTCAGACTAGCTGCACCTTCACCAGCTACCCTGCAGTCTACAAAGTACTTCAGACTAGCTGCACCTCCACCAGCTACCCTGCAGTCTACAAAGTACTTCAGACTAGCTGCACCTCCACCAGCTACCCTGCAGTCTACAAAGTACTTCAGACTAGCTGCACCTCCACCAGCTCTGAGAACACTTTCATGATCAATCTTTATAAAACATATCATATATATTATTCTGAAATGGACCAATCTGCACGACTACTTTTACTGTCACTACTTTCACTATATTAGTACAATTACAGTTCGGAGTACTTGTACTTCTACTGAAGTACGGTTCTGAGTACTCTCTCCCCTCCTCAGTGCCGCGGTCAGAGGAACGTCCGGCTGAGGAAGAACTTCTTCCTGCGCCACGCCTCGGCCGCCCGCTCCGAGACCTTCGTTAACCTGCGGGAGGTCAGCAACCGCTTCGTGCTGCCGCCGGGAGAGTACCTGATCGTCCCCTCCACCTTCGAACCGCACAAGAACGGAGACTTCTGCGTCCGGGTGTTCTCCGAGAAACAAGCCGAGTTCCAGTATGTGTCCTCTGGTGGTTGGGGGGTGATTTACTGGTGGTCTTTATGGTTCCCTTTTAAATAAACGTGATCACAGCAGCCTCTGGTGGCCGCCTGGGGAAATAACATCTCATTAAAAGCGCTCTAGTTAAAAAAAATAAAAATGTATTCATTCTTATTGATGACTGTGTTCCTGCAGAGAGCTGGACGACCCCATCGAGAACAGAGTGGAGAAGGTGAGACGACTTCCTGTTCTCGATATGTTATAGTGATATATCCAGGACAACAGGCAAGTGCACTGTACTGGCTGACTATAAAATATAAGAGTGTTTTACAGTGATGCAAATTAGTCGCTTTTCGGCGCCTCCCGCTTTTTTAACGCTGATTTGGGTGACTTGTGTAATTCTTGGAAAACCGAAGAGTTTTCATTTGTCCGACAACTTCTCACTTCAAAAAAGAAGAAATCTAGATCGCAAAATAATTGAACAAGCGAGTGTCTGTTTTTCCTGGCCAAGGACAGGTTCATTTAACACAACGCGAGCGTAACGTGTCTTCAGTGGTATGTCTCGTCTGAAAGGAGTGTAGACTCGAGTGCTGACGGAGAGCACCGGAACGCCGCTCCAGCTCTTCAGATGTTGCAGTACCCATGAGGAGCCGTACACACCGCAGTGTTTGCGTGGCTGTGTCTTTAGTTTGGCGATTAGCATTAGCATCTGGTTAGCTAGCTATGCTAACAAATTTAAAGAGCTTTTCTCCAACCACGTGGAAGAGAGCTCTCTCCTGAGAGGCTCACATAACCTCAGCTCAGTGAGGTTAAGGCACGCCTTGATGTGATCATTATAGTTATTAATGAGACTAAATGAAAAACAGGTATACAATACTATATCACAATAACAAAAAAGTTGATATGATATGACGAGGGTTAGTTAGTGAACGTGGTGATATGACGAGGGTTAGTTAGTGAACGTGTTAATATGACGAGGGTTAGTTAGTGAACGTGTTGATATGACGAGGGTTAGTTAGTGAACGTGTTAATATGACGAGGGTTAGTTAGTGAACGTGTTAATATGACGAGGGTTAGTTAGTGAACGTGTTGATACGACGAGGGTTAGTTAGTGAACGTGTTGATATGACGAGGGTTAGTTAGTGAACGTGTTAATATGACGAGGGTTAGTTAGTGAACGTGTTAATATGACGAGGGTTAGTTAGTGAACGTGTTGATACGACGAGGGTTAGTTAGTGAACGTGTTGATACGACGAGGGTTAGTTAGTGAACGTGTTAATATGACGAGGGTTAGTTAGTGAACGTGTTAATATGACGAGGGTTAGTTAGTGAACGTGTTGATATGACGAGGGTTAGTTAGTGAACGTGTTAATACGACGAGGGTTAGTTAGTGAACGTGTTAATATGACGAGGGTTAGTTAGTGAACGTGTTGATACGACGAGGGTTAGTTAGTGAACGTGTTAATATGACGAGGGTTAGTTAGTGAACGTGTTGATATGACGAGGGTTAGTTAGTGAACGTGTTGATATGACGAGGGTTAGTTGGTGAACGTGTTAATATGACGAGGGTTAGTTAGTGAACGTGTTAATATGACGAGGGTTAGTTGGTGAACGTGTTGATATGACAAGGGTTAGTTAATGAACGTGTTGATAAGACGAGGGTTAGTTAGTGAACGTGTTAATATGACGAGGGTTAGTTAGTGAACGTGTTAATACGACAAGGGTTAGTTAGTGAACGTGTTGATAAGACGAGGGTTAGTTAGTGAACGTGTTAATATGACGAGGGTTAGTTAGTGAACGTGGTAATATGACGAGGGTTAGTTAGTGAACGTGTTGATATGACGAGGGTTAGTTAGTGAACGTGTTAATATGACGAGGGTTAGTTAGTGAACGTGGTAATATGACGAGGGTTAGTTAGTGAACGTGTTAATATGACGAGGGTTAGTTAGTGAACGTGGTAATATGACGAGGGTTAGTTAGTGAACGTGGTAATATGACGAGGGTTAGTTAGTGAACGTGTTAGTTAGTGAACGTGTTGATATGACGAGGGTTAGTTAGTGAACGTGTTAATATGACGAGGGTTAGTTAGTGAACGTGTTGATAAGACGAGGGTTAGTTAGTGAACGTGTTGATAAGACGAGGGTTAGTTAGTGAACGTGTTAATATGACGAGGGTTAGTTAGTGAACGTGTTAATACGACGAGGGTTAGTTAGTGAACGTGGTAATATGACGAGGGTTAGTTAGTGAACGTGGTAATATGACGAGGGTTAGTTAGTGAACGTGTTAATATGACGAGGGTTAGTTAGTGAACGTGTTGATATAACGAGGGTTAGTTAGTGAACGTGGTAATATGACGAGGGTTAGTTAGTGAACGTGTTAGTTAGTGAACGTGTTGATATGACGAGGGTTAGTTAGTGAACGTGTTGATATGACGAGGGTTAGTTAGTGAACGTGGTGATATGACGAGGGTTAGTTAGTGAACGTGTTGATATGACGAGGGTTAGTTAGTGAACGTGTTGATATGACGAGGGTTAGTTAGTGAACGTGTTAATATGACGAGGGTTAGTTAGTGAACGTGTTAATATGACGAGGGTTAGTTAGTGAACGTGTTAATATGACGAGGGTTAGTTAGTGAACGTGTTAATATGACGAGGGTTAGTTAGTGAACGTGTTAATATGACGAGGGTTAGTTGTGAACGTGGTGATATGACGAGGGTTAGTTAGTGAACGTGTTGATAAGACGAGGGTTAGTTAGTGAACGTGTTAATATGACGAGGGTTAGTTAGTGAACGTGGTGATATGACGAGGGTTAGTTAGTGAACGTGTTAATATGACGAGGGTTAGTTAGTGAACGTGTTAATATGACGAGGGTTAGTTAGTGAACGTGGTGATATGACGAGGGTTAGTTAGTGAACGTGTTGATATGACGAGGGTTAGTTAGTGAACGTGTTGATATGACGAGGGTTAGTTAGTGAACGTGTTGATATGACGAGGGTTAGTTAGTGAACGTGTTGATATGACGAGGGTTAGTTAGTGAACGTGGTGATATGACGAGGGTTAGTTAGTGAACGTGTTGATATGACGAGGGTTAGTTAGTGAACGTGTTGATATGACGAGGGTTAGTTAGTGAACGTGTTGATATGACGAGGGTTAGTTAGTGAACGTGTTGATATGACGAGGGTTAGTTAGTGAACGTGTTGATATGACGAGGGTTATTTAGTGAAGGTGGTGATATGACGAGGGTTAGTTAGTGAACTTGTTGATATGACGAGGGTTAGTTAGTGAACGTGTTGACATGACGAGGGTTAGTTAGTGAAGGTGGTAATACGACGAGGGTTAGTTAGTGAACGTGGTGATATGACGAGGGTTAGTTAGTGAAGGTGGTGATATGACGAGGGTTAGTTAGTGAACGTGTTAATACGACGAGGGTTTGTTTCAGATCGAGATCGATGAGGACGATGTGGGCGATCGCTTCAGGAATCTGTTTGGACAGCTGGCAGGAGAGGTGAGCCGCTCATAATGTGTACATATATATATATATGTATTTATATAAATGAAATACACTGTATACATGATATCTGATGGTCATGTGACATCTCTGCAGGACTGTGAGATCTCCGCCTTCGAGCTGCAGAAGATCCTCAACAGAGTCGTCACCAAACGTAAGAAACTAAAGAACTCACCCGCAGCTGGGAACAGGTGTGATCAGGTGTGAACAGAGAACAGGTGTGAACAGAGAACAGGTGTGAACAGAGAACAGGTGTGAACAGAGAACAGGTGTGAACAGAGAACAGGTGTGAACAGAGAACAGGTGTGAACAGAGAACAGTGTGAACAGAGAATGGGTGTGAATAGAGAACGGGTGTGAACAGAGAACGGGTGTGAACAGAGAACGGGTGTGAATAGAGAACGGGTGTGAATAGAGAACGGGTGTGAATAGAGAACGGGTGTGAACAGAGAACGGGTGTGAACAGAGAACGGGTGTGAACAGAGAACGGGTGTGAACAGAGAACGGGTGTGAACAGGTGTGAATAGAGAACGGGTGTGAATAGAGAACGGGTGTGAACAGGTGTGAATAGAGAACGGGTGTGAATAGAGAACGGGTGTGAACAGGTGTGAATAGAGAACGGGTGTGAATAGAGAACGGGTGTGAACAGGTGTGAATAGAGAACAGGTGTGAACAGAGAACAGGTGTGAATAGAGAACGGGTGTGAATAGAGAACGGGTGTGAACAGGTGTGAACAGAGAACAGGTGTGAATAGAGAACAGGTGTGATAAGGTGTGTCTCTGTGCTGCAGGTTCAGACATCCACACCAGTGGCTTCAGTCTCCCCACGTGCAAGAACATGGTCAACATGCTGGATGTATCCTTCGCAGTAATGGAGCTCATGGTGCATCATACCTTCATCACACCTTCATCATACCTTCATCATACCTTCATCACACCTTCATCACCCCTTCATCATCCCCTTCATCACCCCTTCATCACACCTTCATCACACCTTCATCACACCTTCATCACACCTTCATCACCTTCATCACACCTTCATCACACCTTCATCACCCCTTCATCACCCCTTCATCACACCTTCATCATACCTTCATCATACCTTCATCACACCTTCATCACACCTTCATCACACCTTCATCACCCCTTCATCACCCTTCATCACACCTTCATCACACCTTCATCACCTTCATCACCTTCATCACACCTTCATCACACCTTCATCATACCTTCATCACACCTTCATCATACCTTCATCACACCTTCATCACCCCTTCATCACACCTTCATCACCCCTTAATCACACCTTCATCACACCTTCATCACCCCTTCATCATACCTTCATCACACCTTCATCACACCTTCATCACACCTTCATCACACCTTCATCACCTTCATCACACCTTCATCACACCTTAATCACACCTTCATCACCCCTTCATCACACCTTCATCACACCTTCATCACACCTTCATCACACCTTCATCACCTTCATCACACCTTCATCACACCTTCATCACACCTTCATCACCTTCATCACACCTTCATCACACCTTAATCACACCTTCATCACCCCTTCATCACACCTTCATCACACCTTCATCACACCTTCATCACACCTTCATCACCTTCATCACACCTTCATCACACCTTCATCATACCTTCATCACCCCTTCATCACCCCTTCATCACACCTTCATCACACCTTCATCACAATGGTAATGATTATAAAAGTGTTTCCTGAACCCAGCTGCAGAAAGACGGCACTGCGAAACTCGGTCTGGTGGAGTTTAAAATTCTGTGGACCAAAATCGAGAAGTACCTGGTGAGTAATCTGTACTTATATACTGTGTATGTATATATACACTGAACAAAAATATCAATGCAACACTTTGGGTTTTGCTCCCATTTGTCAGGAGATGAACTCAAAGATCTAAAACATTTTCTATATACCTGTTTACCTGCTCCTTTTCCACTCAATGGGAGAGTCATGTTTTGTGGCAATTATTGTACATTTGGTTTTGCGTACCATGAGCGGGACAAATAAAAATGAAATGAAATATACACAAAATAACCATTTCTCTCAAATATTGTTCACAAATCTGAAACAATGTGTGACAGTGAGCACTTCTCCTTTGCCGAGAGAATCCATCCCACCTCACAGGTGTGGCATATCAAGATGCTGATTAGACAGCATGGTTATTGCACAGGTGTGCTTTAGGCTGGCCACAATAGAAGGCCACTCTGAAACGTGCAGTTTTGCTTTATCGGGGGGGGGTCTGGGGGGGTCTGAAAACCAGGCAGTATCTGGTGTGACCACCATTTGCCTCACGCAGTGCAACACATCTCCTTGGCATAGAGTTGATCAGGTTGGTGATCGTGGCCTGTGGAATGTTGGTCCTCTCCTCTTCAATGGCTGCCAAGCTGCTGGATATTGGCAGGAGCTGGAACACGCTGTCGTATACGCCGATCCAGAGCGTCCCAAACATGCTCAATGGGTGACATGTCCGGTGAGAATTCTGGCCATGCAAGAACTGGGAAGTTTTCAGCCTCCAGGAATTGTGTACAGATCCTTGCAACATGGGGCCGTGCATTATCATGCTGCAACATGAGGTGATGGTCGTGGATGAATGGCACAACAATGGGCCTCAGGATCTCGTCACGGTATCTCTGTGCATTCACAATGCCATCAATAAAATGCACCTGTGTGCGTCGTCCATAGGCCTGCCCATATCATAACCCCACCACCACCATGGGCCACTCGATTCACAACATTGACATCAGAAAACCGCTCACCCACACAACGCCACACACGCTGTCTGCCATCTGCCCTGAACAGTGAAAACCGGGACTCATCCGTCTCAGACCATCTTGGAGGTGAACATGCTGGATGTGGAGGTCCTGGGCTGGTGTGGTTACACGTGGTCTGCGGTCGTGAGGCCGGTTGGATGCACTGCCAAATTCTCTGAAACGCCTTTGGGGACGGCTTATGGTAGAGAAATGAACATTCAATTCACGGGCAACAGCTCAGGTGGACATTCCTGCTGTCAGCAGGCCAACTGCACGCTCCCTCAAAACTTGGGACATCTGTGGCATTGTGCCGTGTGATAAAGCTGCACGTTTCAGAGTGGCCTTCTATGGTGGCCAGCCTAAGGCTCACCTGTGCAATAACCATGCTGTCTGATCAGCATCTTGATATGCCACACCTGAGAGGTGGGATGGATTCTCTCGGCAAAGCAGAAGTGCTCACTGTCACACATTGTTTCAGATTTGTGAACAATATTTGAGAGAAATTGTTATTTTGTGTTTATAGAAAATGTTTTAGATCTTTGAGTTCATCTCATGAAAAATGGGAGCAACAACAAAAGTGTTGCGTTTATATTTTTGTTCAGTGTATGTTATATCACATTTAGCTGACGCTTTTATCCAAAGCGACTCACAATAAGTGCGTTCAACCAACAAAATACAACCTTGAAGAAAACAGAATCATAAAGTACATCAGGTTTCATAGAGCCAAACATTTCAAGTGCTGCTCAGCTGGCTTTAGAGGAGCCAGCCCTTTGTTAGTATATAAGAGCTTTGTTAGTATATAAGTGCTTTGTTAGTATATAAGAGCTTTGTTAGTATATAAGTGCTTTGTTAGTATATAAGTGCTTTGTTAGTATATAAGTGCTTTGTTAGTATATAAGAGCTTTGTTAGTATATAAGTCCTTTGTTAGTATATAAGTCCTTTGTTAGTATATAAGAGCTTTGTTAGTATATAAGAGCTTTGTTAGTATATAAGAGCTTTGTTAGTATATAAGAGCTTTGTTAGTATATAAGTGCTTTGTTAGTATATAAGAGCTTTGTTAGTATATAAGTGCTTTGTTAGTAGTTCTATCCTCGAAGTGGAGCTAAATATATATTTATATCAACAAATATACAGAAAGTAGTGAACTCTCTGTGTGTGTGTGTGTGTGTGTGTGTGTGTGTGTGTGTGTGTGTGTGTGTGTGTGTGTGTGTGTGTGTGTGTGTGTGTGTGTGGTGTGTGTGTGTGTGTGTGTGTGTGTGTGTGTGTGTGTGTGTGTGTGTGTGTGTGTGTGTGTGTGTGTGTGTGTGTGTGTGTGTGTGTGTGTGTCAGACTGTGTACCGCGACAAGGATGTGGATAACTCGGGGACCATGAGCTCTGCTGAGATGAGGTCAGCTGTGGAGGAAGCAGGTAAAAAACACACACAATACTTCTCAATTATCGAATTCCCCGAGGAATCGAGGAGTGAGGAGTCGAGGAGGGGAACCGAGGACAGAGGTGTCGAGGAGGGGAACCGAGGACAGAGGTGTCGAGGAGGGAAACCGAGGGGAGAGGAGTCGAGGAGGGGAACCGAGGGGAGAGGAGTCGAGGAGGGGAACCGAGGGGAGAGGAGTCGAGGAGGGGAACCGAGGGGAGAGGAGTCGAGGAGGGGAACCGAGGGGAGAGGAGTCGAGGAGAGAGGAGAGGAAGCAGCAGCAGGCGGTGAGAGAAAGGAGAACTCCTCTCCTCTGAGCGGTCATCTTAAAGAGACATCCATTAATGATGACAGGAGGCTCAGCCTCTGTCTGAGGACACATGTGTTCAAGACCACTTCTATATACTTTGATTCATTCACAGGGCGGGTCATGAGACGATAACAGGCTACAGACACACACACACACACACACACACACACACACACACTGTACCACACACACACACCTACACACTGTACCACACACACACACATTTTTATAGAAGTTCAGAATCAAACAGAGCACTCATAATAGCGTAACTCTCTCAGAGACTGCATATCCAGGGCACGCAGAGCTGTGATTGGCTGAGAGAAGTCCGGCCGTGCGTCACGACTCTTTGCAACATCTCTGTTGCTGTACATGCATCCTCTCTCCTCGGTTAGAGCTCCTCCAGAGAGCCTCCTCTCTCCTCTCTCCTCTCTCCTCGGTTATAGCTCCTCCAGAGAGCCTCCTCTCTCCTCTCTCCTCGGTTATAGCTCCTCCTCTCTCCTCTCTCCTCTCTCCTCGGTTATAGCTCCTCCAGAGAGCCTCCTCTCTCCTCTCTTCTCTCTCCTCGGTTAGAGCTCCTCCAGAGAGCCTCCTCTCTCCTCGGTTATAGCTCCTCCAGAGAGCCTCCTCTCTCCTCTCTCCTCGGTTAGAGCTCCTCCAGAGAGCTTCCTCTCTCCTCTCTCCTCGGTTAGAGCTCCTCCAGAGAGCTTCCTCTCTCCTCGGTTATAGCTCCTCCAGAGAGCCTCCTCGACGCTCGATCCTTGGTCCTCGAAGTGCATTTAGAGAAATGAGACATGGAAATCCAATCCAATTCAGGGTCACTACCGGAGGAGTCGAGGGGTCGAGGGGGGGGAATTAGAGAAATGAAAAGCCTTTACACACACGCACACACACGCACGCGCACGCACGCGCGCGCACGCGCACACACACCCACACACACGCACTCTCTCTCTCTGACCCTCTCCCAGGCTTCCTGCTCAACAACCCCCTCCATCAGATCCTCGTGGCTCGGTACAGCGAGTCGGACCTCACCATCGACTTCGACAACTTCGTGGGCTGCCTGGTCCGCCTGGAGACCATGTTCAGTGAGTGCTCTTCATCGTGAGGGGGGGAGGGGGGTGCTCCTCATCGTGAGGGGTGGGGAGGGGGGGAGGGGTGTCCTCAGGGAGGGGGGGGGGTGCTCTCATCGTGAGGGGGGGGGTGCTCTCATCGTGAGGGGGGGAGGGGGGGGGTGCTCCTCATCGTGAGGGGGGGGGGTGCTCCTCATCGGAGGGGGGGGGGTGCTCTCATCGTGAGTGCTCTTCATCATGAGGGAGGGGGGGGTGCGCTCATCGTGAGGGAGGGGGGGGTGTTGATGATGATGATGAAAGTGGTGATGATGGTGATGAAGATGGTGATGAAAGTGGGTGATGATGGGTGATAATGATGATGATGATGATGATGAAAGTGGTGATGATGATGATGATGGTGATGGTGATGATGATGATGAAAGTGGTGATGATGGTGTTGAAGATGGTGATGATGATGATGATGATGAAAGTGGTGATGATGGTGTTGATGATGATGGTGTTGAAGATGGTGATGGATGATGATGATGATGAAAGTGGTGATGATGGTGTTGATGATGATGATGATGGTGTTGATGATGATGAAAGTGATGGTGTTGAAGATGATGATGAAAGTGATGATGATGGTGATGTCCCCTCTCCTCAGACACGTTCTCTGCTCTGGACACGGACCAGTCGGGCTCCGTTGAGCTCACGTTGCTGCAGGTGCTACAGATACTACAATGAACATTATTCACTGATATGTGTCAACGTTTATCTGATGAACATTCGTGTTTCTCCTGCAGTGGCTCAGCGTGTCTCTGCTCTGAGTTCTGGTCCTGGTTCTGGTCCTGGTCCTGGTTCTGGTTCTGGTCCTGGTCCTGGTTCTGGTCTCTGCTGATTGACAGACTAAATGATTGTCAGTGTGGTGATGGTGTTTAGTTATTGTGTTGTCAGGAGGGGGACCTCGTTAACTATTACTGACTCATACAGGTGACCTCGTTAACTATTACTGACTCATACAGGTGACCTCGTTAACTATTACTGACTCATACAGGTGACCTCGTTAACTATTACTGACTCATACAGGTGACCTCGTTAATTAGGACTGACATACAGGTCCCCAACTATTTTGAATACCTGAGCTCACCTGCACGAGTCATTAATGGTTAACGAGCTCACCTGTATACATCGTTAATAAGCCTAATGCTATAATAGAAACTGTTGTCAGGTTTCCATAAAGGGGAACGTCTCCCTCTCTCTGAGCTGAGCTCTGATTGGCTGATTGATGAGCAGCTTAAATGTTTACTTTTATTTCATGGGAAATAGTGGTCTCATGTCAGTTCGGCTACGATCGGATGATAAACGGTGAATAAAGGAGAAACACTGGTGCCTTATATAATAATGTGTAAAATGTATCCTGCTAATTCCTTAATAAAGACAATGAATGAGTGAGCAGTGATTTATTACAAACACAGAAATGTTAAATTCACATAAATTGTCTCTGAATCATTCACATCTGAGCGTCGTCCAATGAGGAGCCTGACTGCAGCAGTGGGCGGGGCCAACAGTCTGCTGATAGTGTCCACCTTCCTCATACACACAATCAATCCTTTAAAGATGCTAATCATTAGCATGCTAACTGACAGGAAGGCTGCTTGAGAGTCTCTCTGATTGGCTGAGAGCATCAAAGAGAAGGCCTGCCCACGAGCCACACCCCCATCCCAAACAGATGTCCCATTGGTTGACACTTCATTGCCCCAGCCCTCGTGTCCAATCAGGAGGCGCTGTGATGTCATCGCTGTGTTGTCTGGCGAGCAAACTGCTCCGCCCACTTCAGAGCTTCAGGGATGTCATCAGTGCTTCCTGTTCCCTTGGCGACCAGCGCAGAGCCCCCCCCGCTCCCCCCGAAGTGACGACACACCGCCACCGCCCAATCAGAGGCAGGGAGGAGGGCGGAGTCCTGTGGAGGGAGAAGACAGCCAATCAGATGCTTTACAGGAGGCCTCGCCCCTTGTCTTGTATAACAGGATCACACACACGCTTACCTTTGGAACCTGACAGGCGCACAGCACCTTCCCAGAATGCATCTGGGGAGCGAGCAGCATCACATGACTGCATGGAGCAGCGGCGCTCAGCTGGTTCACCGTCTTCATTAACATCTGACAGGAAGTGATGTCACAGTGAGGTCATGACTCAGCAGGTACCTATTATGCAAAATCCTCTTCTTCATGTGTCCTCTACATCAACATGTGTCCCCTCTTCTCCATGTCTCCTCTACATCAACATGTGTCCCCTCTTCTTCATGTCTCTTCTACATCAACATGTGTCCCCTCTTCTCCATGTCTCTTCTACATCAACATGTGTCCCCTCTTCTCCATGTCTCCTCTACATCAACATGTGTCCCCTCTTCTTCATGTCTCTTCTACATCAACATGTGTCCCCTCTTCTCCATGTCTCTCTCACATCAACATGTGTCCCCTCTTCTTCATGTCTCTTCTACATCAACATGTGTCCCCTCTTCTTCATGTCTCTTCTACATCAACATGTGTCCCCTCTTCTTCATGTCTCTTCTACATCAACATGTGTCCCCTCTTCTTCATGTCTCTTCTACATCAACATGTGTCCCCTCTTCCTCATGTCTCTTCTACATCAACATGTGTCCCCTCTTCTTCATGTCTCTTCTACATCAACATGTGTCCCCTCTTCTTCATGTCTCTTCTACATCAACATGTGTCCCCTCTTCTTCATGTCTCTTCTACATCAACATGTGTCCCCTCTTCTCATGTCTCTTCTACATCAACATGTGTCCCCTCTTCTCATGTCTCTTCTACATCAACATGTGTCCCCTCTTCTTCATGTCTCTTCTACATCAACATGTGTCCCCTCTTCTCCATGTCTCTTCTACATCAACATGTGTCCCCTCTTCTCATGTCTCTTCTACATCAACATGTGTCCCCTCTTCTTCATGTCTCTTCTACATCAACATGTGTCCCCTCTTCTTCATGTCTCTTCTACATCAACATGTGTCCCCTCTTCTCCATGTCTCTTCTACATCAACATGTGTCCCCTCTTCTTCATGTCTCTTCTACATCAACATGTGTCCCCTCTTCTCATGTCTCTTCTACATCAACATGTGTCCCCTCTTCTCATGTCTCTTCTACATCAACATGTGTCCCCTCTTCCTCATGTCTCTTCTACATCAACATGTGTCCCCTCTTCTTCATGTCTCTTCTACATCAACATGTGTCCCCTCTTCTTCATGTCTCTTCTACATCAACACGTGTCCCCTCTTCTCCATGTCTCTTCTACATCAACATGTGTCCCCTCTTCTTCAGTGTCTCTTCTACATCAACATGTGTCCCCTCTTCTTCCTGTCTCTTCTACATCAACATGTGTCCCCTCTTCTCCATGTCTCTTCTACATCAACATGTGTCCCCTCTTCTTCATGTCTCTTCTACATCAACATGTGTCCCCTCTTCTTCATGTCTCTTCTACATCAACATGTGTCCCCTCTTCTCCATGTCTCTTCTACATCAACATGTGTCCCCTCTTCTTCATGTCTCTTCTACATCAACATGTGTCCCCTCTTCTACATCACATGTGTCCCCTCTCTCATGTCTGTCTACATCAACATGTGTCCCCTCTTCTCCATGTCTCTTCTACATCAACATGTGTCCCCTCTTCTTCATGTCTCTTCTACATCAACATGTGTCCCCTCTTCTCCATGTCTCTTCTACATCAACATGTGTCCCCTCTTCTCCATGTCTCTTCTCATCAACATGTGTCCCCTCTTCTTCATGTCTCTTCTACATCAACATGTGTCCCCTCTTCTTCATGTCTCTTCTACATCAACATGTGTCCCCTCTTCTCCATGTCTCTTCTACATCAACATGTGTCCCCTCTTCTTCATGTCTCTTCTACATCAACATGTGTCCCCTCTTCTCCATGTCTCTTCTACATCAACATGTGTCCCCTCTTCTCCATGTCTCTTCTACATCAACATGTGTCCCCTCTTCTTCATGTCTCTTCTACATCAACATGTGTCCCCTCTTCTCCATGTCTCTTCTACATCAACATGTGTCCCCTCTTCTCCATGTCTCTTCTACATCAACATGTGTCCCCTCTTCTCATGTCTCTTCTACATCAACATGTGTCCCCTCTTCTTCATGTCTCTTCTACATCAACATGTGTCCCCTCTTCTTCATGTCTCTTCTACATCAACATGTGTCCCCTCTTCTTCGTGTCTCTTCTACATCAACATGTGTCCCCTCTTCTTCATGTCTCTTCTACATCAACATGTGTCCCCTCTTCTCCATGTCTCTTCTACATCAACATGTGTCCCCTCTTCTTCATGTCTCTTCTACATCAACATGTGTCCCCTCTTCTTCATGTCTCTTCTACATCAACATGTGTCCCCTCTTCTTCATGTCTCTTCTACATCAACATGTGTCCCCTCTTCTCCATGTCTCTTCTACATCAACATGTGTCCCCTCTTCTTCATGTCTCTTCTACATCAACATGTGTCCCCTCTTCTACATCAACATGTGTCCCCTCTTCTCCATGTCTCTTCTACATCAACATGTGTCCCCTCTTCTCCATGTCTCTTCTACATCAACATGTGTCCCCTCTTCTTCATGTCTCTTCTACATCAACATGTGTCCCCTCTTCTTCATGTCTCGTCTACATCAACATGTGTCCCCTCTTCTCCATGTCTCTTCTACATCAACATGTGTCCCCTCTTCTTCATGTCTCTTCTACATCAACATGTGTCCCCTCTTCTCCATGTCTCTTCTACATCAACATGTGTCCCCTCTTCTTCATGTCTCTTCTACATCAACATGTGTCCCCTCTTCTCCATGTCTCTTCTACATCAACATGTGTCCCCTCTTCTCATGTCTCTTCTACATCAACATGTGTCCCCTCTTCTCCATGTCTCGTCTACATCAACATGTGTCCCCTCTTCTCCATGTCTCTTCTACATCAACATGTGTCCCCTCTTCTTCATGTCTCTTCTACATCAACATGTGTCCCCTCTTCTTCATGTCTCTTCTACATCAACATGTGTCCCCTCTTCTTCATGTCTCTTCTACATCAACATGTGTCCCCTCTTCTCCATGTCTCTTCTACATCAACATGTGTCCCCTCTTCTCCATGTCTCTTCTACATCAACATGTGTCCCCTCTTCTCCATGTCTCTTCTACATCAACATGTGTCCCCTCTTCTTCATGTCTCTTCTACATCAACATGTGTCCCCTCTTCTCCATGTCTCGTCTACATCAACATGTGTCCCCTCTTCTCCATGTCTCTTCTACATCAACATGTGTCCCCTCTTCTTCACGTCTCTTCTACATCAACATGTGTCCCCTCTTCTCCATGTCTCTTCTACATCAACATGTGTCCCCTCTTCTTCATGTCTCTTCTACATCAACATGTGTCCCCTCTTCTCCATGTCTCTTCTACATCAACATGTGTCCCCTCTTCTTCATGTCTCTTCTACATCAACATGTGTCCCCTCTTCTTCATGTCTCTTCTACATCAACATGTGTCCCCTCTTCTTCATGTCTCTTCTACATCAACATGTGTCCCCTCTTCTCATGTCTCTTCTACATCAACATGTGTCCCCTCTTCTCCATGTCTCTTCTACATCAACATGTGTCCCCTCTTCTTCATGTCTCTTCTACATCAACATGTGTCCTCTCTTCTTCATCAACATGTGTCCCCTCTTCTTCATGTCTCTTCTACATCAACATGTGTCCCCTCTTCTCTCACATGTCCCCTCTTCTACATCAACATGTGTCCCCTCTTCTTCATGTCTCTTCTACATCAACATGTGTCCCCTCTTCTTCGTGTCTCTTCTACATCAACATGTGTCCCCTCTTCTCCATGTCTCTTCTACATCAACATGTGTCCCCTCTTCTCCATGTCTCTTCTACATCAACATGTGTCCCCTCTTCTTCATGTCTCTTCTACATCAACATGTGTCCCCTCTTCTCCATGTCTCTTCTACATCAACATGTGTCCCCTCTTCTTCATGTCTCTTCTACATCAACATGTGTCCCCTCTTCTTCTTGTCTCTTCTACATCAACATGTGTCCCCTCTTCTCCATGTCTCTTCTACATCAACATGTGTCCCCTCTTCTTCATGTCTCTTCTACATCAACATGTGTCCCCTCTTCTTCATGTCTCTTCTACATCAACATGTGTCCCCTCTTCTTCATGTCTCTTCTACATCAACACGTGTCCCCTCTTCTCCATGTCTCTTCTACATCAACATGTGTCCCCTCTTCTTCATGTCTCTTCTACATCAACATGTGTCCCCTCTTCTCCATGTCTCTTCTACATCAACATGTGTCCCCTCTTCTTCATGTCTCTTCTACATCAACATGTGTCCCCTCTTCTCCATGTCTCTTCTACATCAACATGTGTCCCCTCTTCTCCGTGTCTCTTCTACATCAACATGTGTCCCCTCTTCTTCATGTCTCTTCTACATCAACATGTGTCCCCTCTTCTTCGTGTCTCTTCTACATCAACATGTGTCCCCTCTTCTCCATGTCTCTTCTACATCAACATGTGTCCCCTCTTCTTCATGTCTCTTCTACATCAACATGTGTCCCCTCTTCTTCGTGTCTCTTCTACATCAACATGTGTCCCCTCTTCTCCATGTCTCTTCTACATCAACATGTGTCCCCTCTTCTCCGTGTCTCTTCTACATCAACACGTGTCCCCTCTTCTCCATGTCTCTTCTACATCAACATGTGTCCCCTCTTCTTCATGTCTCTTCTACATCAACATGTGTCCCCTCTTCTCCATGTCTCTTCTACATCAACATGTGTCCCCTCTTCTCCATGTCTCTCCTACATCAACATGTGTCCCCTCTTCTCCATGTCTCTTCTACATCAACATGTGTCCCCTCTTCTTCATGTCTCTTCTACATCAACACGTGTCCCCTCTTCTCCATGTCTCTTCTACATCAACATGTGTCCCCTCTTCTACATGTCTCTTCTACATCAACATGTGTCCCCTCTTCTCCATGTCTCTTCTACATCAACACGTGTCCCCTCTTCTCCATGTCTCTTCTACATCAACATGTGTCCCCTCTTCTTCATGTCTCTTCTACATCAACATGTGTCCCCTCTTCTCCATGTCTCTTCTACATCAACATGTGTCCCCTCTTCTCCACGTCTCTTCTACATCAACATGTGTCCCCTCTTCTCCATGTCTCTTCTACATCAACATGTGTCCCCTCTTCTTCATGTCTCTTCTACATCAACATGTGTCCCCTCTTCTCCACGTCTCTTCTACATCAACATGTGTCCCCTCTTCTTCATGTCTCTTCTACATCAACATGTGTCCCCTCTTCTCCATGTCTCTTCTACATCAACATGTGTCCCCTCTTCTACATCAACATGTGTCCCCTCTTCTACATCAACATGTGTCCCCTCTTCTACATCAACATGTGTCCCCTCTTCTCCATGTCTCTAAAGATTCTCTCTCTTTTTGATCCATTTCTATAAAAACCTGTCTGAAAACGAGCTGATCAGATTTTGGTCACTTGATGATGTCATCACAATGTGTTGTCTTGGTAACCATTAGCCAATCAGCAACAAGGTACCCCCCCCCTTATCACCTGGAGCTCCTCTAGAGCACATTGAGTTCTTTGTAACCAGATGTCTCTCAGAGGGGCGTGGGGGGGGCTCCTTGCTTTCATCTAAAGTCACAGACACTTTGGAAACAGGGCTGAAACAGAGGGGATTATGGGTAATGTTTCAGCCAATCAGAGACAGGCTCTGGATAGATATTGATGAAGAAGAGGAAGATAGGGGACCTTTAGAGAACACTCGTACTCACCTGCAGAGAGTCCGTCTGCACCGAGCGCACCAGAACCTGCCCCCCCCCCACTCCTGGAGCAGAGCCTGGGCCAGAGCCGCTGCCTGCAAAGCATCATGGGAAAACAGTGAGCGAGGAACCTGACTGATGGCTTTCAGACGTCTCAGGTGAGTCTCAGGTGAGTCTCAGGTGAGTGTCCTCACCTCTCTGGCCTCCAGCTTCCTCACGGAGGTGTTGCTGCTCCTCTGCAGGGCTTTCAGGCGTCCCTGCAAGTCTCTGCGCTGCCACTGAGGGATGGGGGTGTTATCTACAGCCTGCAAGACAACACACAGGTAATACAGCCTGCAAGACAACACACAGGTAATACAGCCTGCAAGACAACACACAGGTAATACAGCCTGCAAGACAACACACAGGTAATACAGCCTGCAAGACAACACACAGGTAATACAGCCTGCAAGACAACACACAGGTACTACAGCCTGCAAGACAACACACAGGTAATACAGCCTGCAAGACAACACACAGGTAATACAGCCTGCAAGACAACACACAGGTAATACAGCCTGCAAGACAACACACAGGTAATACAGCCTGCAAGACAACACACAGGTACTACAGCCTGCAAGACAACACACAGGTAATACGGCCTGCAAGACAACACACAGGTACTACGGCCTGCAAGACAACACACAGGTACTACGGCCTGCAAGACAACACACAGGTAATACGGCCTGCAAGACAACACACAGGTAATACGGCCTGCAAGACAACACACAGGTACTACGGCCTGCAAGACAACACACAGGTAATACGGCCTGCAAGACAACACACAGGTACTACGGCCTGCAAGACAACACACAGGTAATACGGCCTGCAAGACAACACACAGGTACTACGGCCTGCAAGACAACACACAGGTAATACGGCCTGCAAGACAACACACAGGTACTACGGCCTGCAAGACAACACACAGGTAATACGGCCTGCAAGACAACACACAGGTAATACGGCCTGCAAGACAACACACAGGTAGTACGGCCTGCAAGACAACACACAGGTACTACGGCCTGCAAGACAACACACAGGTAATACGGCCTGCAAGACAACACACAGGTACTACGGCCTGCAAGACAACACACAGGTAATACGGCCTGCAAGACAACACACAGGTAATACGGCCTGCAAGACAACACACAGGTACTACGGCCTGCAAGACAACACACAGGTACTACGGCCTGCAAGACAACACACAGGTAATACAGCCTGCAAGACAACACACAGGTAATACAGACTGCAAGACAACACACGGGTAGTACAGCCTGCAAGACAACACACAGGTAATACGGCCTGCAAGACAACACACAGGTAATACAGACTGCAAGACAACACACAGGTAATACAGCCTGCAAGACAACACACGGGTAGTACAGCCTGCAAGACAACACACAGGTAATACGGCCTGCAAGACAACACACAGGTAGTACAGCCTGCAAGACAACACGCAGGTAGCAGAGATGGAGTACTCGAGTCCTGGACTCGGACTCGAGTCGGACTTGAGTGCCGATTTTCGGGACTTGTGACTCGACTCGGACTCGTGAATTCCCCCCCACGATGACTCGGACTCGACTCGTACATTGACGCTCCGACTTGGACTCGGACTCGAGCACATTTTCTCTGGAGTCTGATGTCCTCTATCCTGTGAGGCGAGTTCACGGACTGGGCCCCGCTGTTCCAGTCTAGAGATGTCTACAGACACACCCCGCATCGTGCGGTATGCTTTCACACATTCTGCTTCACATGGGAAAAGAGCAAAATGCTCGTTATGTGGAAACAATACAGAAGAGAAGGCTCCGGAACACATCACTCTAAGGATCGAGTTCAGACATACAGGCTGAACACTATCATCAGAGCAACGTGATCTAATCAATACATAAAGATTCAGCCGATAACGAAAGCACATACTTAACATGCAGAATGACGTCATGTTGCATGCTAAGTAGCCATGTGCTTTCTGGGGATACATCTTTATCGGTAAACTGATTTAACCCGTAAAAGTTCCTTCAAAATAAGAGTCCGATCTTATTACTATCAAAATAAAAGTGAAAAACGAAAACTTTACCATAGGAAAATATTGGCATACAAATATAATCACTTCTCTAAAAGGTAACTCATTTTAAATATAGTTTATTTATATATAATAATAATATTAATATTAGAAATAAGCTTTTTATTTGTATAGCACCTATTACAAGAATTGTAGCCAAACTCGCTTCACAGCAGTTCAATAGACAGGATAACAGCAATGTAGAGGAGCAGCTACATTTCAAAACATATATCCACGAAGATTAATACATGAAGACTTGGGACTCGGACTTGACTTGGACTCTTCTTAAGTGACTCGGACTCGGACTCGAACACAGGTAATGATGACTCGGACTTGACTTGGACTCTTCTTCAGTGACTTGGACTCGGACTCGAACACAGGTAATGATGACTCGGACTCGACTTGGACTCTCCCTTGGTGACTCGGACTTGGACTCGGACTCGAAGAGTGGTGACTCGAGGGTGACTTGGACTCGTGAATTAGTGACTTGACTACAACACTGGCAGGTAACACAGCCTGCAAGACAACACACAGGTAGTACAGCCTGCAAGACAACACGCAGGTAGCACAGCCTGCAAGACAACACACAGGTAGCACAGCCTGCAAGACAACACGCAGGTAACACAGCCTGCAAGACAACACGCAGGTAGTACAGCCTGCTAGACAACACACAGGTAGTACAGCCTGCAAGACAACACGCAGGTAGTACAGCCTGCAAGACAACACGCAGGTAGTACAGCCTGCAAGACAACACGCAGGTAGTACAGCCTGCAAGACAACACGCAGGTAGTACAGCCTGCTATGGCAAGCCTTTTGAGTATTTATTCAATGTCCCTGATATCAGACGGCAGCGGCCTGCACTAGTTGGCTCTTTGATTCCACTTGTTGGATATACGGTCCAACTAGTCAGGCACTCTGCTTTACTAGTTACATCAAACATTTCACTCGTCGCTCTTTTTCAGCAACTAGTGGCCC
The DNA here is from genome assembly GCA_036324595.1 of Champsocephalus gunnari. Classification (NCBI taxonomy): domain Eukaryota; kingdom Metazoa; phylum Chordata; class Actinopteri; order Perciformes; family Channichthyidae; genus Champsocephalus; species Champsocephalus gunnari. Next base: position 131,524 of record JAURVH010000023.1, read on the forward strand.
TTTTGTCCGACTAGTTCCCACGTACGCCTTACGAGTGACGCCAGGAGCAGCACTAGTGACGCCAAAGTCCCGACGTGTAAGCTTTCTGATGAACTCGTGGCCCTCTGACCGCACTAGGGACCCTAGCAGTCTGACACGTTAACTAGTGCGCTGCAAAAGCTCTGACATGTTAACTAGTCACACAAAATAAAAAAACCGAGTTCACTAGTGGCACGTACACGTCAACTAGTGAACTAGTGAAGCCTTAGAGGAGTCACTAGTGAAGCCTTAGAGGAGTCACTAGTGAAGCCTTAGAGGAGTCACTAGTTCACTAGTGACTCCTCTAAGGCTTCACTAGTTCACTAGTGACTCCTCTAAGGCTCCACTAGTTCACTAGTGACTCCTCTAAGGCTTCACTAGTTAACTAGTGACTCCTCTAAGGCTTCACTAGTTCACTAGTGACTCCTCTAAGGCTCCACTAGTGACTCCTCTAAGGCTTCACTAGTTCACTAGTGACTCCTCTAAGGCTCCACTAGTTCACTAGTGACTCCTCTAAGGCTTCACTAGTTCACTAGTGACTCCTCTAAGGCTCCACTAGTTCACTAGTGACTCCTCTAAGGCTCCACTAGTTCACTAGTGACTCCTCTAAGGCTCCACTAGTTCACTAGTGACTCCTCTAAGGCTCCACTAGTTCACTAGTGACTCCTCTAAGGCTCCACTAGTTCACTAGTGACTCCTCTAAGGCTCCACTAGTTCACTAGTGACTCCTCTAAGGCTTCACTAGTTCACTAGTGACTCCTCTAAGGCTTCACTAGTTCACTAGTGACTCCTCTAAGGCTTCACTAGTTCACTAGTGACTCCTCTAAGGCTCCACTAGTTCACTAGTGACTCCTCTAAGGCTTCACTAGTTCACTAGTGACTCCTCTAAGGCTCCACTAGTTCACTAGTGACTCCTCTAAGGCTTCACTAGTTCACTAGTGACTCCTCTAAGGCTTCACTAGTTCACTAGTGACTCCTCTAAGGCTCCACTAGTTCACTAGTGACTCCTCTAAGGCTTCACTAGTTCACTAGTGACTCCTCTAAGGCTTCACTAGTTCACTAGTGACTCCTCTAAGGCTTCACTAGTTCACTAGTGACTCCTCTAAGGCTCCACTAGTTCACTAGTGACTCCTCTAAGGCTTCACTAGTTCACTAGTGACTCCTCTAAGGCTCCACTAGTTCACTAGTGACTCCTCTAAGGCTCCACTAGTTCACTAGTGACTCCTCTAAGGCTCCACTAGTTCACTAGTGACTCCTCTAAGGCTCCACTAGTTCACTAGTGACTCCTCTAAGGCTCCACTAGTTCACTAGTGACTCCTCTAAGGCTTCACTAGTTCACTAGTGACTCCTCTAAGGCTCCACTAGTTCACTAGTGACTCCTCTAAGGCTCCACTAGTTCACTAGTGACTCCTCTAAGGCTTCACTAGTTCACTAGTCAGCTAAATTGTGTGTAACTAGTTCACTAGTAAGGTAAAAACAATTGTACTAGTGCATCTAGTGGACAATTTGGACCTCACTAGTTCACTCGTGCACATTGTGAGCCTCACTAGTCAGCTTAGAAGACCAACACAGGCTTCAACTAGTTAACTCGTGAACATTTTGCCTTCACTAGTGAACATGTAAGCTGCAATATGCATCCACTAGTTAACTAGTTGCCGTTCATATGGCCAACACGTTAACTAGTCAGCCATAGGCAAATGAAGCAGGCGGGACCCAGATTCTGATTGGTCAGTGTCCAAACTGAGTGAAGAGCCTTATTAGCATAGATCTTTTTCTACCTAGGGCTGTGCCACATGCAATCAATTTAGCAAACATCCCAGTATGACTTAATGCAAAGAACCAGTGGTTTCAGCGTTGATGTATCAGTCTGAAATGGTTATGCCTCCATAAACAAGTTGAGCATCTGAGACTATGTTCAAACGCTTAAAAAACAATTGCATTAGCAATACTTGCATATATATGTATATATGTATATATATAGTTAACTATGATGTATATCATATATATATATATATATATATAAGTTTAAGTTTATTTGCATTAAAAACGTGTGTTTAAACCCTTCTGTTCAATCTTTAAGAACATGCTGTTTGTAAAGTCTGTTGGAAGAAATGAAAGACAGGTCAGTGGCGTGGAGCTTGAGGCCTGCGATGCTTTCAACAACATGTTGTAGCTGTTTCAGTTTTGAAGAGTGCTGTGGGTGTTAAGTACACACATTGGTATGAATCGTCTTGAGCCACGATAACCCGTGTGTCTTTACTGAACACGTGAACGGAGAGCGTCTGAGGGGCCTCTCTGCTTGCACCGACTGCATGGGCTCACGGTCCTTGGAGCGAGAGGCCTCTCTGCTGGCACCGACTGCATGGGCTCACGGTCCTTGGAGCGAGAGGCCTCTCTGCTGGCACCGACTGCATGGGCTCACGGTCCTTGGAGCGAGAGGCCTCTCTGCTGGCACCGACTGCATGGGCTCACGGTCCTTGGAGCGAGAGGCCTCTCTGCTGGCACCGACTGCATGGGCTCACGGTCCTTGGAGCGAGAGGCCTCTCTGCTGGCACCGACTGCATGGGCTCACGGTCCTTGGAGCGAGAGGCCTCTCTGCTGGCACCGACTGCATGGGCTCACGGTCCTTGGAGCGAGAGGCCTCTCTGCTGGCACCGACTGCATGGGCTCACGGTCCTTGGAGCGAGAGGCCTCTCTGCTGGCACCGACTGCATGGGCTCACGGTCCTTGGAGCGAGAGGCCTCTCTGCTGGCACCGACTGCATGGGCTCACGGTCCTTGGAGCGAGAGGCCTCTCTGCTGGCACCGACTGCATGGGCTCACGGTCCTTGGAGCGAGAGGCCTCTCTGCTGGCACCGACTGCATGGGCTCACGGTCCTTGGAGCGAGAGGCCTCTCTGCTGGCACCGACTGCATGGGCTCACGGTCCTTGGAGCGAGAGGCCTCTCTGCTGGCACCGACTGCATGGGCTCACGGTCCTTGGAGCGAGAGGCCTCTCTGCTGGCACCGACTGCATGGGCTCACGGTCCTTGGAGCGAGAGGCCTCTCTGCTTGCACCGACTGCATGGGCTCACGGTCCTTGGAGCGAGAGGCCTCTCTGCTGGCACCGACTGCATGGGCTCACGGTCCTTGGAGCGAGAGGCCTCTCTGCTGGCACCGACTGCATGGGCTCACGGTCCTTGGAGCGAGAGGCCTCTCTGCTGGCACCGACTGCATGGGCTCACGGTCCTTGGAGCGAGAGGCCTCTCTGCTGGCACCGACTGCATGGGCTCACGGTCCTTGGAGCGAGAGGCCTCTCTGCTGGCACCGACTGCATGGGCTCACGGTCCTTGGAGCGAGAGGCCTCTCTGCTGGCACCGACTGCATGGGCTCACGGTCCTTGGAGCGAGAGGCCTCTCTGCTTGCACCGACTGCATGGGCTCACGGTCCTTGGAGCGAGAGGCCTCTCTGCTGGCACCGACTGCATGGGCTCACGGTCCTTGGAGCGAGAGGCCTCTCTGCTGGCACCGACTGCATGGGCTCACGGTCCTTGGAGCGAGAGGCCTCTCTGCTGGCACCGACTGCATGGGCTCACGGTCCTTGGAGCGAGAGGCCTCTCTGCTGGCACCGACTGCATGGGCTCACGGTCCTTGGAGCGAGAGGCCTCTCTGCTGGCACCGACTGCATGGGCTCACGGTCCTTGGAGCGAGAGGCCTCTCTGCTTGCACCGACTGCATGGGCTCACGGTCCTTGGAGCGAGAGGCCTCTCTGCTGGCACCGACTGCATGGGCTCACGGTCCTTGGAGCGAGAGGCCTCTCTGCTGGCACCGACTGCATGGGCTCACGGTCCTTGGAGCGAGAGGCCTCTCTGCTGGCACCGACTGCATGGGCTCACGGTCCTTGGAGCGAGGGCGAATCTCACGGAAGTGATTTCAAAACAAAAGCGGTGATAATATTATAAACAAAGGGAAACCAGGTGAATTTAGCGATCCCAACGGAAACGGCCACGACGCACGTTGAGCCCAGAACATGGACGTTACTACGGCTTGAATATAATGAGCCTGTTTGTGAAATGCAGAACGCTGTCAGCAGATCCAAACTGCACAGCGGTGCTGCTCCGCGCCTCTCCAGTTTGCTTTTCCAAATCAGCTGCTCTTCTTCTTCCTGCTATATTTGAAGAGTGATACAAATATTTGTTACCACAGGTTCTTAAGGAAACCCACTCTGTTGGACTCGGTGCTAGTTTGACTTCTACCAGCAATACAATGAAGTACTTTGCTGTGTACTTGTGAGTACTCTTCTGTCAGTCCCCTCCTTAGTACATACTGCATGCTTTCTGCTGTCTTTGATTAATTAATGTTACCATTAGTTCTTAATGAAATTGATACTGTTTGACTTTGTATTAGTTAGCCTACTACTAACAATACATTGAAGTACTTTGCTGTGTACTTAGTGAGTACTCCTCTCTCAAAGTCCCTGCTGAGAACAACATCAAGCCACTTCTGCTGAGTTTGATGAGGGAATTCTTTGTTGCTGCCATTAGTTCTCCGTGAGATAATTGATCCTGTTGGACTCAGTACTACTGAAACTACCCCCACAAGTACTATGAAGTACTTACTGTGTACTGTTCCAGTACTGCTCTGTCAGTCCCCTCCTGAGAACAAGAAAGCATGTTTCTCTGCTGTTGTGAGTAAGCGTTCAAACCCTTCCTCCCTGAGACTGATATCGTTGGACAGAGTACTTTGAGAGGATGGTAGACTTGATATCAGCAACACTTGCAGTCAGTACTCCGGCAGCAGCATGATACCCCTTGGAAAGTCTTTAGAGTCTGGGAGCTGGTCTGTCCTCCAGCGCACTGACACTCTGTCCCTCTGTCCCTCTGTCACTCTGTCCCTCTGCCTGGCTTCTTGTGAAGCTGCTGTCTCTTAACATATGATCACTCCTCTCAGCCTCTCCCTTCCATCAGGCCCAGGCAGCGCCTCCAGCACACTGACACTCTGTCACTCTGTCACTCTGTCCCTCTGCCTGGCTTCTTGTGAAGCTGCTGTCTCTTAACATATGATCACTCCTCTCAGCCTCTCCCTTCCATCAGGCCCAGGCAGCGCCTCCAGCACACTGTCCCTCTGTCCCTCTGTCACTCTGACACTCTGTCCCTCTGCCTGGCTTCTTGTGAAGCTGCTGTCTCTTAACATATGATCACTCCTCTCAGCCTCTCCCTTCCATCAGGCCCAGGCAGCGCCTCCAGCACACTGTCCCTCTGTCCCTCTGTCACTCTGACACTCTGTCCCTCTGCCTGGCTTCTTGTGAAGCTGCTGTCTCTTAACATATGATCACTCCTCTCAGCCTCTCCCTTCCATCAGGCCCAGGCAGCGCCTCCAGCACACTGACACTCTGTCACTCTGTCACTCTGTCCCTCTGCCTGGCTTCTTGTGAAGCTGCTGTCTCTTAACATATGATCACTCCTCTCAGCCTCTCCCTTCCATCAGGCCCAGGCAGCGCCTCCAGCACACTGTCCCTCTGTCCCTCTGTCACTCTGACACTCTGTCCCTCTGCCTGGCTTCTTGTGAAGCTGCTGTCTCTTAACATATGATCACTCCTCTCAGATTCTCAGCCTCTCCCTTCCATCAGGCCCAGGCAGCGCCTCCAGCGCCTCCAGCGCCTGACTCCATGCTGTGAGGGTGATGCCCCCTGATCACAACACGACCCCGAGAGTCTGAGCGCCAAGGGCCTCACATTATGTCGTTACATCACCCGTCATAACAGTTAGCTTTCCTTGTCTCTTCCCTTAACTGAATAGTCCTGTCTTTGAGTATAACCCAATGTAAAGTCCTTTTCCTGCACCAGGTGTTTGGAGAAATGACACAATCAATGGCCCAGCATTGCACTTTATAAACTATGAATCTTGTGGTGCTTGAAGAAATACACACTGGCTAGGCCGGCCAGGTTATATATATATATATATATATATATATATATATATATATATATATATATATATATATATATATATATATATATATATGCCTTTTTTGGAGCCCTTTTTTGCAATATTTATTAAAATGTCACTAGCTATTTAAACAAACCACTATCTGAGGATAACAAGCACACAACACCCTGTATCTAGAGAGCCATTGAAGCCCATGAAGAATGAATCTGTTCCTGTGCTGTAAGTCAGGGCACTCTCTGTGCAGACATTTCAATGTTCTTCATTTGCAGTATCTTTTTCAAAGAGTGTTCAGAAAGACTGCATCAATTATATGCTATATATATATTTATATTTATTTAATATCAATATTTTTATTAACTAACCAAAGTCAATTTAAATAGCGGGCACAAATGGGTTAGTTGCCGTGCGTCGGGTGTTTCATATAGTTTACTATTTTAGGCAGAAAAACGTATTGACTAAAACTTTTTTAATAATTTACTATAATTTAGAAATGTTTTTGTGAGAAATCATTTCAAAAGTAAAGTTCATTCAGTATTTCAGTATGAACTATTTGATAGCCCTTATTATAATCATTAAGTCCTTAAAGTTGTAAAATGCACTAAAAGCTGAATCTAGATTTCTTTTCTGTCTCCATTCATTCTCCTGAGAGAGGGAGCTCGGGGGCGGGGCTTACGGGGGGCGGGGCTTACGGGGGGCGGGGCTTACGGGGCGCGTGCTCTGTGAAAATCACATGTACACATGTTTCTGGGTCCCCATGTCTGTGTTTGAACTTCTGTGAAGATTGATGGGCGAGGTCTACCGTAAGAGCCAATAGGAGAGCGATATGCATCCACTAGTTAACTAGTTGCAGTTCATATGGCTCACTAGTGAACGTGAAGGCCATACACGTTCACTAGTGAGCCTGTATATGCAAATGAAGCAGGCGGGGCCCAGATTCTGATTGGTCAGTTCAGCTCTGTGAGGGAGAGCCTGAGGGGGCTTTCTCCTGCGATGTTTTTCACAACGTCTTGAAGACGTGAGGTGCATCAGTGCCTGCTGTTACACAGGTCCTTGAGGATATGAGATCAAGGACACTGCCAGCTCTATGAGTGGGTGGGGACGGAGACAGTGAGAAAGCAAAGGTGGTTAACAGAGATGTTAGTTCGTCTATCTTCCCCTTCTCTTCAATGCGAGTCAACCACAGACCTTATTTACAGATATTTTCCTTAACATCCTATGGAGAGATCCCATTGGCTCTGAGACCAGGGAACAGGAAGTGGAGAAATGCTGACTCCCTTCCTGGTTTTAGGACTCGTTCCTGCACCACTCTATAGTACTGGCCTCAGAGGGTGCAGTGCATCATGGGTAATGTAGTGCACGTACGTCTGAGAGGATGCCGACCTCCTTGGCGAGTCGCTGGGCGGAGTCCAGGCTGGAGGGGGCGGAGCCTGAGAGTCTGGCTGACAGAGAGTCCACGTCCTGAGACAGAACCTGACCGTCCTCCCGCGCCTGTATTTGTGTAAACAAATAGACCTTTCTATTGTTATTTACCAGTTACTACTTTATTCTCACCTAGCTGTCCGGCTTCATCAACACCTATGATGTTTACCTTTAATGATTACAGATCATTGTTTACTTTGTAAGGAGGCTTCAAGTGGTTATGCTAAGCTAACAAAGGAGTTTGTGCTAAGCTAACAGGAGAGTTTGTGCTAAGCTAACAGGAGACTTTGTGCTAAGCTAACAGGAGACTTTGTGCTAAGCTAACAGGAGACTTTGTGCTAAGCTAACAGGAGAGTTTGTGCTAAGCTAACAAAGGAGTTTGTGCTAAGCTAACAGGAGAGTTTGTGCTAAGCTAACAGGAGACTTTGTGCTAAGCTAACAGGAGACTTTGTGCTAAGCTAACAGGAGACTTTGTGCTAAGCTAACAGGAGAGTTTGTGCTAAGCTAACAAAGGAGTTTGTGCTAAGCTAACAGGAGAGTTTGTGCTAAGCTAACAGGAGACTTTGTGCTAAGCTAACAGGAGACTTTGTGCTAAGCTAACAGGAGACTTTGTGCTAAGCTAACAGGAGAGTTTGTGCTAAGCTAACAAAGGAGTTTGTGCTAAGCTAACAGGAGAGTTTGTGCTAAGCTAACAGGAGACTTTGTGCTAAGCTAACAGGAGACTTTGTGCTAAGCTAACAGGAGACTTTGTGCTAAGCTAACAGGAGAGTTTGTGCTAAGCTAACAGGAGACTTTGTGCTAAGCTAACAGGAGACTTTGTGCTAAGCTAACAGGAGACTTTGTGCTAAGCTAACAGGAGAGTTTGTGCTAAGCTAACAGGAGACTTTGTGCTAAGCTAACAGGAGACTTTGTGCTAAGCTAACAGGAGACTTTGTGCTAAACTAACAGGAGACTTTGTGCTAAGCTAACAGGAGACTTTGTGCTAAGCTAACAGGAGACTTTGTGCTAAGCTAACAGGAGACGTTGTGCTAAGCTAACAGGAAACTTTGTGCTAAACTAACAGGAGACTTTGTGCTAAGCTAACAGGAGACTTTGTGCTAAACTAACAGGAGACGTTGTGCTAAGCTAACAGGAGACTTTGTGCTAAACTAACAGGAGACTTTGTGCTAAGCTAACAGGAGACTTTGTGCTAAGCTAACAGGAGACTTTGTGCTAAACTAACAGGAGACTTTGTGCTAAGCTAACAGGAGACTTTGTGCTAAGCTAACAGGAGACTTTGTCTAAGCTAACAGGAGACTTTGTGCTAAGCTAACAGGAGACTTTGTGCTAAGCTAACAGGAGACTTTGTGCTAAGCTAACAAGAGACTTTGTGCTAAGCTAACAGGAGACTTTGTCTAAGCTAACAGGAGACTTTGTGCTAAGCTAACAAGAGACTTTGTGCTAAGCTAACAAGAGACTTTGTGCTAAGCTAACAGGAGACTTTGTGCTAAGCTAACAGGAGACTTTGTCTAAACTAACAGGAGACTTTGTGCTAAGCTAACAGGAGACTTTGTGCTAAGCTAACAGGAGACTTTGTGCTAAGCTAACAGGAGACTTTGTGCTAAGCTAACAGGAGACTTTGTGCTAAGCTAACAGGAGACTTTGTGCTAAGCTAACAGGAGACGTTGTGCTAAGCTAACAGGAGACTTTGTGCTAAGCTAACAGGAGACGTTGTGCTAAACTAACAGGAGACTTTGTGCTAAGCTAACAGGAGACTTTGTGCTAAGCTAACAGGAGACTTTGTGCTAAGCTAACAAGAGACTTTGTGCTAAGCTAACAGGAGACTTTGTGCTAAGCTAACAGGAGACTTTGTGCTAAGCTAACAGGAGACTTTGTGCTAACGGTGATGCGTACCCTTGTAGCTCGATCTCCTGTCAGAGCGAGGACTCGGCTGATCCCTCTCACCAGCTGGCGCTCAGAGACGAGAACCAGGTCCTCGATGGAGCCGGTGCTCCTCAGGTGCCTGAACACAGGAAGCACTTCATATACACCTGATGCTTCTATTAAAGGTCACATGTCATGGTCCTCTCGACTGATCATAATCCCATTGTTGAGGGACATTACAATAGAAAAATACTGTGCAATTTTCCAAACTCACATTGGTTTCTCACAGCATCTCTGTAAACTACGTGTTTCACTCTCTCCACTAAACGGCTCGTTGGAGCTCTTGCCCCTGTGAGCCCAGTGGGCTCCGATTGACCAATCCACGGACTTCCTCACACACACGCAGCTCAGCTGATGTCTCCTCCGGTCTGCTGCTGACAACAGACAGTTGGGATCTTGGGGAAATCCTCTCTGCAGACCCATCCTCTCTGCAGACCCATCCTCTCTGCAGACCCATCCTCTCTGCAGACCCATCCTCTCTGCAGACCCATCCTCTCTGCAGACCCATCCTCTCTCAGACCCATCCTCTCTCAGACCCATCCTCTCTGCAGACCCATCCTCTCTGCAGACCCATCCTCTCTGCAGACCCATCCTCTCTCAGACCCATCCTCTCTCAGACCCATCCTCTCTGCAGACCCATCCTCTCTGCAGACCCATCCTCTCTGCAGACCCATCCTCTCTGCAGACCCATCCTCTCTGCAGACCCATCCTCTCTGCAGACCCATCCTCTCTGCAGACCCATCCTCTCTCAGACCCATCCTCTCTCAGACCCATCCTCTCTGCAGACCCGTCCTCTCTGCAGACCCATCCTCTCTGCAGACCCATCCTCTCTGCAGACCCATTCCCTCTGCAGACCCATCCTCTCTGCAGACCCGTCCTCTCTGCAGACCCATCCTCTCTCAGACCCATCCTCTCTCTCTCAGACCCATCCTCTCTGCAGACCCATCCTCTCTGCAGACCCATTCCCTCTGCAGACCCATCCTCTCTGCAGACCCATCCTCTCTCAGACCCATCCTCTCTGCAGACCCATCCTCTCTCAGACCCATCCTCTCTGCAGACCCATCCTCTCTGCAGACCCATCCTCTCTCAGACCCATCCTCTCTGCAGACCCATCCTCTCTGCAGACCCATCCTCTCTGCAGACCCATCCTCTCTGCAGACCCATCCTCTCTGCAGACCCGTCCTCTCTGCAGACCCATCCTCTCTCTCTCAGACCCATCCTCTCTCAGACCCATCCTCTCTCAGACCCATCCTCTCTGCAGACCCATCCTCTCTCTCTCAGACCCATCCTCTCTGCAGACCCATCCTCTCTCAGACCCATCCTCTCTCAGACCCATCCTCTCTCAGACCCATCCTCTCTCTCAGACCCATCCTCTCTGCAGACCCATCCTCTCTCTCAGACCCATCCTCTCTGCAGACCCATCCTCTCTGCAGACCCATCCTCTCTCTCAGACCCATCCTCTCTCAGACCCATCCTCTCTCAGACCCATCCTCTCTCAGACCCATCCTCTCTGCAGACCCATCCTCTCTGCAGACCCATCCTCTCTCTCAGACCCATCCTCTCTCTGCAGACCCATCCTCTCTCTCTCAGACCCATCCTCTCTCTCAGACCCATCCTCTCTCTCAGACCCATCCTCTCTCTCTCAGACCCATCCTCTCTCAGACCCATCCTCTCTCAGACCCATCCTCTCTCTCTCAGACCCATCTCTCTCTCAGACCCATCCTCTCTGCAGACCCATCCTCTCTGCAGACCCATCCTCTCTCTCAGACCCATCCTCTCTCTCAGACCCATCCTCTCTCAGACCCATCCTCTCTGCAGACCCATCCTCTCTGCAGACCCATCCTCTCTCTCAGACCCTCTCTCTCTGCAGACCCATTCTCTCTGCAGACCCATCCTCTCTCTGCAGACCCATCCTCTCTGCAGACCCATCCTCTCTGCAGACCCATCCTCTCTCAGACCCATCCTCTCTGCAGACCCATCCTCTCTCAGACCCGTTCTCTCTGCAGACCCATCCTCTCTCAGACCCGTTCTCTCTGCAGACCCATCCTCTCTGCAGACCCGTTCTCTCTGCAGACCCATCCTCTCTGCAGACCCGTCCTCTCTCAGACCCATCCTCTCTGCAGACCCATCCTCTCTGCAGACCCATCCTCTCTGCAGACCCATCCTCTCTGCAGACCCATCCTCTCTGCAGACCCGTCCTCTCTGCAGACCCGTCCTCTCTCAGACCCATCCTCTCTGCAGACCCATCCTCTCTGCAGACCCATCCTCTCTGCAGACCCATCCTCTCTCAGACCCATCCTCTCTGCAGACCCGTTCTCTCTGCAGACCCATCCTCTCTCAGACCCATCCTCTCTGCAGACCCATCCTCTCTGCAGACCCGTTCTCACAGCGTTTATCAACCCTTTTCTTCTCAACATCAAGCCACACTTATTGTCTTTACTTCGGCTGAGACTTTGTGTGTGCTCAGGGTGATTCACAACGTCCGATTGTTTCACGTTGTGAATCGCGCTGAGCTCCGTGGAGGTGGGATTTCCTTGTTTAGCGAAACACAGCCAAACTCACCCTGAGCACACACAGTCTCAGCCGAAGTAAAGACAATAAGTGTGGCCCGGAACATCTTCAGTGTTGATTGACACTTCAGTAATAGCCTATCAGATAGCGCTGTGGGCGGGACATTGCTCGTGTACAGAGAGTGGTGACTGCAGACAGAGAAACGGCCGCATCAGAGCCAAAGTGCTATCGGCAATTTTATATAAAAAAGGCCGATACCGATAATCGGTCAAATGAGGAATATCAACCCCTAGTTAATATACCTCATGCTGACAAGAGCACACCTCTATGTCTCACTCACGTTCCACAGCACAGCTCCACAGACACCCGTCTGTCCGACAGACTGTCCGACAGCAGCTCAGAGGCCGTCAGACGGACAGACACCACCCTCACAGGATCAGGATACACCTGCAGACAGACAGGTGAGAGACAGCAGGTGAGAGACAGACAGGTGAGACGACGGTGAGAGACAGGTGAGAGACAGGTGAGAGACAGACAGGTGAGAGACAGACAGGTGAGAGACAGGCAGGTGAGAGACAGGCAGGTGAGAGACAGACAGGTGAGAGACAGGCAGGTGAGAGACAGGCAGGAGAGAGACAGACAGGTGAGAGACAGGCAGACAGACAGGCAGACAGACAGACAGGTGAGAGACAGACAGGTGAGAGACAGGCAGGAGACAGACAGACAGGTGAGAGACAGACAGACAGACAGGTGACAGACAGACAGGTGAGAGACAGGCAGGTGAGAGAGAGACAGACAGACAGGCAGGTGAGAGACAGGCAGGTGAGAGACAGACAGGTGAGAGACAGGCAGGAGAGAGACAGACAGGTGAGAGACAGACAGACAGACAGGTGAGAGACAGGCAGGTGAGAGAGAGACAGACAGACAGGCAGGTGAGAGACAGGCAGGTGAGAGACAGACAGACAGACAGACAGGTGAGAGACAGACAGGTGAGAGACAGACAGGAGAGAGACAGGCAGGTGAGAGACAGACAGGTGAGAGACAGACAGACAGACAGGTACCTCGTCCACGGTCCTAATCCCCCCGATGCTTCTCGCTCTCTCCAGAGGAAGCTCCTCGCTGTGGATGATCTGATTGGCTGAGATGATGTCATTAACACACCTGTCCACCTGCTGCAGCTGAGACGCGTCCAGCAGACCCTGGGCAGAGGGGGGGGGGTTAGTGATTCACTCACTGAGTTAATGAGTTAATGAATCACTAGTGAGTTAGTCAGTGAGTCAGTGAAGAGTCAGTGAGTCACTAAAGAGTCAGTGAGTCAGTGAGTCACTAAAGAGTCAGTGAGTCACTAAAGAGTCAGTGAGTCACTAAAGAGTCAGTAAAGAGTCAGTGAGTCACTAAAGAGTCACTGAGTCAGTGAGTCACTAAAGAGTCAGTGAGTCAGCGAGTCACTAAAGAGTCAGTGAGTCAGTGAGTGAGAGTGAGTCACTAAAGAGTCAGTGAGTCAGTGAGTCACTAAAGAGTCAGTCAGTGAGTCACTAAAGAGTCAGTAAAGAGTCAGTGAGTCAGTAAAGAGTCAGTGAGTCACTAAAGAGTCAGTGAGTGAGAGTGAGTCAGTGAGTCACTAAAGAGTCAGTGAGTCAGTGAGTCACTAAAGAGTCAGTGACTCAGTGAGTCACTAAAGAGTCAGTGAGTCACTAAAGAGTCAGTGAGTCACTAAAGAGTCAGTGAGTCAGTGAGTTAGTGAGTCACTAAAGAGTCAGTGAGTCAGTGAGTCACTAAAGAGTCAGTGAGTCAGTGAGTGAGTCAGTGAGTCACTGAGTCAGTGAGTCAGTAAAGAGTCAGTGAGTGAGAGTGAGTCAGTGAGTGAGAGTGAGTCAGTGAGTCAGTGAGTGAGAGTGAGTGAGTCACCTTGCAGCTGAAGTCGAAGCGGAGTCTCTCAGCTGAGACGTGGGATCCTCTCTGTTGGACCGAGTCCCCGAGAACCGTCTTCAGAGAGAAGTTCAGGAGGTGAGTCGCTGTGTGGTTCACCATGAGGGACATTCTGTGGACCTGGGGAGGGACTAGTTATCATTAGCCTGTGTAACGTGGACCTGGGGAGGGACTAGTTATCATTAGCCTGTATGATATGGACCTGGGGAGGGACTAGTTATCATTAACCTGTATGATATGGACCTGGGGAGGGACTAGTTATCATTAGCCTGTATGATATGGACCTGGGGAGGGACTAGTTATCATTAGCCTGTATGATATGGACCTGGGGAGGGACTAGTTATCATTAGCCTGTGTAACGTGGACCTGGGGAGGGACTAGTTATCATTAACCTGTGTAACGTGGACCTGGGGAGGGACTAGTTATCATTAACCTGTATGATATGGACCTGGGGAGGGACTAGTTATCATTGACCTGTATGATATGGACCTGGGGAGGGACTAGTTATCATTAACCTGTGTAACGTGGACCTGGGGAGGGACTAGTTATCATTAGCCTGTATGATATGGACCTGGGGAGGGACTAGTTATCATTGACCTGTATGATATGGATCTGGGGAGGGACTAGTTATCATTAGCCTGTATGATATGGACCTGGGGAGGGACTAGTTATCATTAACCTGTATGATATGGAACTGGGGAGGGACTAGTTATCATTGACCTGTATGATATGGACCTGGGGAGGGACTAGTTATCATTAACCTGTATGATATGGACCTGGGGAGGGACTAGTTATCATTAGCCTGTGTAACGTGGCCCTGGGGAGGGACTAGTTATCATTAACCTGTATGATATGGACCTGGGGAGGGACTAGTTATCATTAACCTGTATGATATGGACCTGGGGAGGGACTAGTTATCATTGACCTGTATGATATGTACCTGGGGAGGGACTAGTTATCATTAGCCTGTGTAACGTGGACCTGGGGAGGGACTAGTTATCATTAACCTGTATGATATGGACCTGGGGAGGGACTAGTTATCATTAGCCTGTGTAACGTGGACCTGGGGAGGGACTAGTTATCATTAGCCTGTGTAACGTGGACCTGGGGAGGGACTAGTTATCATTAGCCTGTGTAACGTGGCCCTGGGGAGGGACTAGTTATCATTAACCTGTATGATATGGACCTGGGGAGGGACTAGTTATCATTAACCTGTATGATATGGACCTGGGGAGGGACTAGTTAGCATTAGCCTGTATGATATGGACCTGGGGAGGGACTAGTTATCATTAGCCTGTATGATATGGACCTGGGGAGGGACTAGTTATCATTAACCTGTATGATATGGACCTGGGGAGGGACTAGTTATCATTAACCTGTGTAACGTGGACCTGGGGAGGGACTAGTTATCATTAGCCTGTATGATATGGACCTGGGGAGGGACTAGTTATCATTGACCTGTATGATATGGACCTGGGGAGGGACTAGTTATCATTAGCCTGTATGATATGGACCTGGGGAGGGACTAGTTATCATTAACCTGTATGATATGGACCTGGGGAGGGACTAGTTATCATTAGCCTGTATGATATGGACCTGGGGAGGGACTAGTTATCATTAGCCTGTATGATATGGACCTGGGGAGGGACTAGTTATCATTAGCCTGTGTAACGTGGACCTGGGGAGGGACTAGTTATCATTAACCTGTGTAACGTGGACCTGGGGAGGGACTAGTTATCATTAACCTGTATGATATGGACCTGGGGAGGGACTAGTTATCATTAGCCTGTATGATATGGACCTGGGGAGGGACTAGTTATCATTAACCTGTATGATATGGACCTGGGGAGGGACTAGTTATCATTAGCCTGTGTAACGTGGCCCTGGGGAGGGACTAGTTATCATTAACCTGTATGATATGGACCTGGGGAGGGACTAGTTATCATTAACCTGTATGATATGGACCTGGGGAGGGACTAGTTATCATTGACCTGTATGATATGTACCTGGGGAGGGACTAGTTATCATTAGCCTGTGTAACGTGGACCTGGGGAGGGACTAGTTATCATTAACCTGTATGATATGGACCTGGGGAGGGACTAGTTATCATTAGCCTGTGTAACGTGGACCTGGGGAGGGACTAGTTATCATTAGCCTGTGTAACGTGGCCCTGGGGAGGGACTAGTTATCATTAACCTGTATGATATGGACCTGGGGAGGGACTAGTTATCATTAGCCTGTATGATATGGACC
>JAURVH010000023.1:152500-162500 GCA_036324595.1 Champsocephalus gunnari
TTTTTACCTAAATACCTGTGTGAGCAATGTCTGTGGAACTCAGACAATGCACTCAGAAGAGTGAAGCTCATTTGTGCTCTGCTGCTGCCATCTAGTGGCTGAAAGGGGGTAACACACCCTTGACATTTTTTTATATGGTTTAGCTTCAAGCTTAGAGTTTAATCATTACATTGCTGGCCGGTATTGAAGAAGAGCAGCACGTTAATAGTAACAACGACAATAGCCTATATTATAGTATAGTATATCAATACAAGTGAACACATATTAATTAAGTCAGATAAAGAAATGTGAAGTCAGGCTGGAAGGATATTGTGGGTTAGAGAAAGCCCCCACTTTTTCTTCACAACTTTCCTCTAAAAAAGGAGTGAATAACATTGAAGATTAATAGATCAATGTGTCGTAGGTATTTAAATAAATAAGAAACATTGCATTGTGAATTTTGTGGTATTCGTCATTTCAGAGCAATTAATTGCGTACAGTAACGTTGAGGGGAAGTAAGAATGGGTTTTGCTGAGTATATGAAGTACATGCAGGTTAAAGTTTGATTAAAATTGAACATAATAGTGGATTATTCCACCTAGACTGGACATGGAGAGATGATCATTTGTTGGGCATTGGATGGCGAGCTCACTGAGAAATACAGGTTTACTATTGTTCTAACAGTGACAGTAACAGTGGGATTTATATGAATATGAAGATGTTCTTTCGTAGTGTGTGGAATATGTGATGCTGGAAACATGTACGTTTTTCAATGTATATGAGAAAATGGTTTCCTGAAAGAGTTGTTGGGTAAATATGTAGCAATGGATGAAGCAATTTTTAGAGTGAGTTTTTGTAATATCATTAGTAGACATCAGTTATGTTGTTTAGATGGCATTTAACAATTAGGACAGATAGTATGATTAGAAAGAGTCAGAGTGGAAAGGGTTGGATTTATTTAACCTCAGTGTGCTAGACTTCCTTAATGCGTCCCGAGACCTGGACTCCCCCTCTGAGTTACAAAGGCTACGATCCCGACCCTCCAAGCAGACAGAACACCTAACCCAACAGGAGACTCCTCCTTCTCCATCGAACAGACAGAGAACCAGAGCTGAAACAACAACAACAAGACTGCAGCCAGAACTATCTCCACCTGTGGCATCCAGAACCAAACAGCATGCTGACAGGCAGAGATCTACGCTCATCAGTCCCTCAGACGGGACCATGAAGTTCCAAGCTGAGCCACGAGATTTGGCACAAGAGCAAAGTGTGGGACATGAGAGCAGAATCTTCTCCCTCTCTAGCTCGGAGCGGGAGCTTTTCTGGTTCAGCTCCGGTTTCCCTTCTCAGCTCCCGCTCTGTGCACACGGCCCACTGGCTGCTCCCGCTCTGTGCACACGGCCCACTGGCCCCAGAGCTGCCCCTGCTGCGTCATGACGTCACCGTTTACATCGCTGATTTGCTCCCCAACGGCAGCCATTACGGCGCTCACAACAACAACAACAGCGTCGGGTCGATGATCGTGTTGCTTTTAATCACACGAAGCCAGAATAAATTGAGTAACGACTTCTCCAGCCTGATGCTTTGCTCCAGAGTGCCGTGGTTCATTGTTTATTCATGTGTTTCTGCAGCATGTACCGACCGCTGCAGAGCTGGCTGCTCTTCCACGGGAGTGTATTCTCCCGTTAGCTCCCGGTTAGCTCACACTGCAGCGGCCGCTCTAAAGTATTCACTGTGCGACTCACACAAGCAGCTGATGCATATCCCCAGCTCCCCTTAGCCTCAGTGAATGTGTGTCAGTCTGAATTGACGCTGCTTGGCATCACAACGCTGTTATGAAAGTTTCTCTGGTATCAAACGGGTGATGTTACCATAGCAACCGAAGCTAAACTGACTACTTGCATCCGATAGCTGCAATAATACAAAACCACACGTCTGCCTCTCTCCACAATGATCGATAACAGTGACCGGATGGTCAAAGTAAGGTACAGATAAACAGAACCACACGAAGCCTGGCTAGTGCTGCCTGACTTTATAAAGTGTGTTTATAGGCACACTGCTTGTAGGCAGGCTGACAGTCGACCCATGTTCAGGGAGGTGGGTTTAGTCGACCCATGTTCAGGGAGGTGGGTTTAGTCGACCCATGTTCAGGGGAGGTGGGTTTAGTCGACCCATGTTCAGGGAGGTGGGTTTAGTCGACCCGTGTTCAGGGGAGGTGGGTTTAGTCGACCCATGTTCAGGGAGGTGGGTTTAGTCGACCCATGTTCAGGGAGGTGGGTTTAGTCGACCCATGTTCAGGGGAGGTGGGTTCAGTCGACCCATGTTCAGGGAGGTGGGTTTAGTCGACCCATGTTCAGGGGAGGTGGGTTTAGTCGACCCATGTTCAGGGGAGGTGGGTTCAGTCGACCCATGTTCAGGGGAGGTGGGTTCAGTCGACCCATGTTCAGGGGAGGTGGCTTTAGTTTCCTGCACGCCTCGACGTGAGAGAGACGGAAGCGACGCCGCCTCTTAGCTCCAAAGCTCTTGCCTCTGGACCGACAATTTTTTGGAGCTGGAAATGAAGCGGATTCCGTAGCTAAGAGCCGGCGCCGCTGCGGTGTGAACAGGAAAACCCGGCGCTTCTCAGGCTCTAGCTCCGAGCCGGAGCTGAAAAGGTGCTGGTGTGAAAGGGGCATTAGAGGGGCTGGGCCTCTCTCAAGATGTTGTACGCCCCATTCAGGGAGCCAGGGCCGCGTCTCCAGAGCGTCCGACACAGCCAAGTGGGCAGCGTCTCCAGAGCGTCCTACACAGCCAAGTGGGCCCGCGTCTCCAGAGCGTCCCTACACAGCCAAGTGGGCCGCGTCTCCAGCGTTGGTGTGTAGGGAGAAGCCTGGACCCCATCACGTCCCCCGGCCTCACGTGCTGTCGTTCCTCCAGCTGTTGTTGGACAGGAATTTGGCGTTCAGCACGATCAAGGTGTATGCTGCTGCCATATCATCTCGTCACGTGGGTTTCGGAGCAGGGACGTTGTTCCGTCACCCCCACGAAACGGTTTCTGCAAGGGGTACGAAGACTCAGACCGGTGTCACGCGCACTGGCGCCTCAGTGGGATTTGGCTTTGGTGTGACGAGCACATGCCTCCGGAGCACGTCATGCCTCCGGATCCAGGGGGATGGCAGTTCGGCTGTGTTACGTCCGAACCCAGCCTTTATGCCAAAGGTCATCACAAGATCTTAGGTCGAGAGTGATCACCCTGGACGGGTTTTTTTCCCCCTCCTCACAGGTCGGAGGAAGAAGCCGCATCTCATCTCCTCTGCCCGGTGCGCGCTGGCCTGCTATGTGGCGCGCACCGCGGCATGGCGCCGTGCTCAGCGCCTGTTTGTGCACTATAGAGAGCGCTCGATCGGGCAGCCTCTGTCCGCACAGCGGCTGTCCCACTGGCTGTGTGAGGCGGTCTCACAGGCGTATGTCTCCTCGGGGTGGAGCCCCCGGAGAACATCAGTGCACTCCACCAGAGGAATTCCTCCTCCACGGCGTCGCACGGAGGAATGTCAGTGGAAGACATTTGCACGGCTGCATGTTGGTCTTCCCCCTGTTCATTTATTCAATGTTATTTGAGGGATGTCTCCCTTTCCTCTCTGACGCACCCCCTACTGGGTGTCCTGTCGGAGTGAGGGACGTCAGGGATCCAGCTGAGCGCCTCTCTCCTGCCTGTCTGACACGCAGAGAGCGGCTGTTCCCCCTCTATGATCGATGGATAAGGTGGACCTTCGTCTCTACTTCTCTCAGCGGCTGGTATGTATTGTTCCAGCCTTCACCCCGTCAGGAAAACAGGTATGTTTGCTATGTTCCAGGGACAGAGATGCGCCATTACGCATGGCACACAGGCAGGGGGTGCTATTGAGCAGGTGTGTCTGTGCTTCTAGTGCTGGACGGACCCAGTGGGGCGCAGACTACATCATGCTTCGCCCTTAACCCAACAGCGATAGCCTTAGAGGGCGAAGCCATATACGAAATAGACCCTGGGGTTACCTACTGTAACCCAGCTTCTATGAGTAATGGCGCAGCCCTCTGAGCGCCGGGCCCCACTGGCTCCACGAACAGCTGGAGAAAAGTTATATTGTCTGGGAGCAGATTGCCGGGCCACCTTCCTATTTATACCGGAAGGAGGCCCGAGGGTGGGGCCCAGCTGGCGGGTGGGCGTGGACTACAAGTGTTTCAGTGCTGCGCGGGGGCGCAGAGGGATGACCCAATAGATAGCCTTAGAGGGCTGCGCCATTACTCATAGAAGCTGGGTTACAGTAGGTAACCCCAGATCTGACCGTTAAAGTGTTATTGTATCGGATGGTGTGTGGTGTGTGTGTGTGTGTGTGTGTGTGTTGTGTGTGTGTGTGTGTGTGTGTGACTCACTCTGCGCCTGACATGCCGGGGTGCACGCCATCGGCCACACACACACTTAGCGTGCGCACATGGTCCGCCACCACGCGGTACGCCATATCGGTTCGATCCCCGTCCGCCGCGCCCGTCCTGCCGCGGTACGGAGGGACAGCTGACCTCTGAGGACACACAAAAAGTCTCGTTTTTAGTCTTACGCATCCGACCTGGAAAACTGTGCAGCCAATCTATTTGTTACAGTGTATCGTGCACCAGGTCCTTATTCAGAATTCTTATCAGAATTCTCTGAGTTTTTATCAACTTTGGTTCTTAAAACAGACAAAGTAATTATCGTAGGTGACTTTAATATTCATGTTGACGATGATAAAAATAGCCTTACTGCTGCATTTAACTCTATATTAGATTCTGTTGGTTTCTGTCAGAGTGTAAATAAACCAACCCACTGCTATAATCACACTCTCCACCTTGTTCTGACTTATGGTATTGAAATTGAGCAACTATTAGTCGAACCGCATAATCCTGCTTTATCCGACCATTTCTTAGTAACTTTTGAAGTACTGTTACGAGACTACAAAGCATTAGTCAAAAGCTCTTGCAGCAGAAACCTATCTGTTAGTGCTATAGCCACATTTAAGGAAGAGATTCCACCAATACTTAACTCGATAGCATGTCTGCATGTAGGGAGGAAA
The DNA here is from genome assembly GCA_036324595.1 of Champsocephalus gunnari. NCBI lineage: Eukaryota > Metazoa > Chordata > Actinopteri > Perciformes > Channichthyidae > Champsocephalus > Champsocephalus gunnari. Next base: position 157,543 of record JAURVH010000023.1, read on the forward strand.
CTTATACAAAATGTACACCACCCCAAATTGATCATGTTGTTGATAGTGCTATAGATGCGCTGCGAATAAAATTAGACTCTGTTGCTCCTTTGAAAAAGAAGAAAATAAAGCAACATAGATTAGCTCCATGGCATAATGCCCAAACCCGCAAAATAAAGCAAAAGTCTAGACAACTTGAAAGGATATGGCGTTCCACTAAACTTGAAGAATCTCGTTTAATCTGGCATATTACTCTCAATGAATATAAGAAAGCACTGCGTAAAGCGAGAGCAGCTACTACTCTTCATTAATAGATGAGAATAAGAATAATGCAAGATGTCTCTTCAGCACTGTAGCCAGGCTGACAGAGAGCCACAGCTCCATTGAGCCTTCTATTCCCACAGCACTCAGTAGTAATGATTTTATGTGCTTTTTAACCATAACATTGTTACTCTTAGAAACAAAATTAATGACCTCTTGCCTTCGACCAGTATAGTGTTATCAACAGCTCCCGGAATCGTAAGTTCTAATATTACACTAGATAGTAAACTAGAATGCTTTTCAGCCATTAACCTTGAACAATTACATTCAATGATTCTCTCTTCTAAACCATCAACGTGCATGTTAGACCCAATTCCAACTAAGCTGTTGAAGGAAGTGTTTCCATTAATTAGCACTTCTTTATTAAATATTATGAATATGTCTTTATTATCAGGCTATGTTCCACAATCATTCAAAGTAGCAGTGATAAAACCGCTTCTTAAAAAGCACAACCTCCATCCAGAGGTTTTAGCCAACTATAGACCTATTTCTAATCTTCCGTTCCTCTCAGAGATTCTTGAGAAAGCGGTCGCAAAACAGTTGTGTGATTACTTAAAAAACAATGATTTATTTGAAGACTTTCAGTCTGGCTTTAGAACACATCATAGCACAGAGACAGCTCTGGTTAAAGTCACACATGACATTCTAATAGCCTCAGACAAGGGACTTGTCTCTATTCTTGTTCTGCTCGATCTCAGTGCTGCATTTGATACTATCGACCATGATATCCTATTGCAAAGACTAGAGCACTTGGTTGGCATACAGGGAACTGCTTTAGGCTGGTTTAGGTCCTATCTATCTGAACGCTCTCAGTTTGTACGTGTCAACGATGAATCTTCCACGCAAACCAAAGTTAGCCATGGAGTGCCACAGGGCTCAGTGCTCGGACCTATTTTGTTCACATTATATATGCTTCCGTTAGGCAATATTATAAGGAATCATTCTGTAAACTTTCATTGTTATGCGGATGATACTCAACTATATTTATCAATCAAGCCTGATGAAATTAATCATCTAAATACAATTCAAGACTGCCTTAAGGACTTAAAAACGTGGATGACCTTAAACTTTTTGATGTTAAACACGACCAAAACTGAAGTTATTGTACTTGGCCCGAAGAATCTACGAAACAAATGATCTAAAGATATACTAACTATGGATGGCATTAATTTGGCCTCCAGTGAGACTATAAGGAATCTTGGTGTTATATTTGATCAGGATTTATCCTTTAACGCCCACATAAAATCAATTTCAAGGACCGCCTACTTCCATCTACGTAACATTGCAGAGATCAGGCATATCTTGCCTCAAAGCGATGCAGAGAAACTAGTCCATGCATTTGTTACTTCTAGGCTGGATTATTGTAACTCTTTACTATCAGGGAGTACCAAGAAGTCAATCAAGTCGCTTCAGCTGATTCAAAATGCTGCGGCTCGTGTACTAACCAGAGTTAGGAGAAGGGACCACATTACTCCTGTTCTGGCTGCCTTACACTGGCTCCCTATAGAACACAGGATAGAATTTAAAATTCTTCTTCTCGCCTACAAAGCCCTTAATGGGCAGGCGCCATCTTACCTTAAAGAACTCATTACACCCTGCTGGCCTACTAGGGCATTGCGTTCCAAGAATGCAGGGTTGTTGGTTGTTCCTAGAGTCTCTAAAAGTACAATGGGAGCCAGAGCCTTTTCTTATCAAGCTCCACATTTGTGGAATCAGCTTCCAGTTTGTGTTCGGGCGGCAGACACCCTATCCGTTTTTAAGAGTGCGCTGAAGACCTTCCTTTTTGATAAAGCTTATAGTTAGGGCTGATTAGATTCAGCCCCTAGTTTTGCTGATATAGGCTTAGTCTGTCGGGGGACATCTCACTTCTTCCTTCTCTCTGTCTGTACCTGTGTCCTCTCATGGGGACATCTCACTTCTTCCTTCTCTCTGTCTCTACCTGTGTCCTCTCATGGGGACATCTCACTTCTTCCTTCTCTCTGTCTGTACCTGTGTCCTCTCATGGGGACATCTCGCTTCTTCCTTCTCTCTGTCTGTACCTGTGTCCTCTCATGGGGACATCTCACTTCTTCCTTCTCTCTGTCTGTACCTGTGTCCTCTCATGGGGACATCTCACTTCTTCCTTCTCTCTGTCTGTACCTGTGTCCTCTCATGGGGACATCTTCCTTCTTCCTTCTCTCTGTCTGTACCTGTGTCCTCTCATGGGGACATCTTGCTTCTTCCTTCTCTCTGTCTATACCTGTGTCCTCTCATGGGGACATCTCACTTCTTCCTTCTCTCTGTCTGTACCTGTGTCCTCTCATGGGGACATCTTCCTTCCTTCTCTCTGTCTGTACCTGTGTCCTCTCATGGGGACATCTTGCTTCTTCCTTCTCTCTGTCTGTCCCTGTGTCCTCTCATGGGGACATCTTGCTTCTTCCTTCTCTCTGTCTGTACCTGTGTCCTCTCATGGGGACATCTTGCTTCTTCCTTCTCTCTGTCTGTACCTGTGTCCTCTCATGGGGACATCTTCCTTCTTCCTTCTCTCTGTCTGTACCTGTGTCCTCTCATGGGGACATCTCACTTCTTCCTTCTCTCTGTCTGTCCCTGTGTCCTCTCATGGGGACATCTCACTTCTTCCTCCTCTCTGTCTGTCCCTGTGTCCTCTCATGTCCCATTAACCCAGCTTCCCCACATGTCTTTCTTGTTGGTGTCTCTATACGCTGGGATCCGGAGTCATGGATGATCCTGCGGTCCTGAGTCCCTGGATCTTGAGTCGTGGCTGTGGTCCTGGATCATCGGTCCTGATGGATATCCTCGTGGATTCATCTTCCTAAAAGAGCCTTCTCTCCACCTTTCTTAAGCTCCTTGTGTGCTTTGGTTTTAGCGCCTGGCCGACGCGCTCACACATCACTCAGAGTCACGTTTCTTTTGGTATATTTATTTCGAAGTTATCCTTCTCTGCAATGCAGCGGTCAAAAAACCGTGTGGCTTCACAACCAAACCAGCACCCAGAGTATCATCAGCAGGACTCTTTTAACCAGCTGAGGCAATCACAGCACCAATCAGCCGCTCCGCCCAGCCGTGGCTGCGGATCACGATCACCTGACACCAATCAATTATACTCCATTACACACATTAAATGATTAAATAATAAATCAACGTTTTGGCTCCTACACTTCCTATTACACACACCTGCATTTCCAAACATCTGGACTACCTATGTTGCAAATGTATTATCTCTTGGATTCACACACGGCATCTATTGCAGTCCGTCCTGGAGAGGATCCTCCTCTGCTGCTCTCCTGAGGGTTCTCCATGTTCCCTTAGACTGGGTTTTCTCTGGAAGTGTTTCCTTGTACGATGTGAGGGTCTAAGGACAGAGGGTCTAAGGACAGAGGGTCTGAGGACAGAGGGTCTGAGGACAGAGGGTCTGAGGACAGAGGGTCTAAGGACAGAGGGTCTGAGGAAAGACTGGTCTAAGGCCAGAGGGTCCAAGGACAGAGGGTCTAAGGACAGAGGGTCCAAGGACAGAGGGTCCGAGGACAGAGGGTCTGAGGACAGAGGGTCTGAGGACGGAGGGTCTAAGGACAGAGGGTCTAAGGACAGAGGGTCCGAGGACAGAGGGTCTGAGGACAGAGGGTCTGAGGACAGAGGGTCTGAGGACAGAGGGCACACCAGTCTGCGTGTGTGTGTGTGTGTGTGTGTGTGTGTGTGTGTGTGTCTGTGTGTGTGTGTGTGTGTGTGTGTGTGTGTGTGTGTGTGTGTGTGTGTGTGTGTGTGTGTGTGTGTGTGTGTGTGTGTGTGTGTGTGTGTGTGTGTGTGTGTGTGTGTGTGTGTGTGTGTGTACCTGGTGTATCTCCTCCAGCAGGGGGGTGAACAGGTCAGTGTTGTAGGTACTGAGTGTTCCCTGAAGGACGCTGACCAGACGCTCCAAACCCATCCCTGTATCAACAGAGAGGAGGGGGAGGGGCTGCAGGCAGAGGTCCGCCTCCCTGCACACACGTCCATTTATTATCATCTTAAACAATTATTTTCATGTCAAAAAAGTCACAGTTTGTCGTAAAACTGTTGAAGAATATGCAACTAGAAAAAAACATCCCGGTGGAGCCAGCATCGCGTCAGCAGGTAGTCGGTGGGTGAGAGTCCTCCGGACCGACTGCCCGGTGGGCAGGTAGTCACAACCCTCTCAACATGCCAGAGGGATTTACACTTCTTGATACTTTCACTTTTTATTTTGACTTGCAATGATCTTTTAAATCGACAAACATCACACGTTTAATTCGTGGCACAATTCAAACGGGATGGAAAGATAATCTTTCTCTCTCGTTGACTTCGATGCAGACTTTGTCCTGAATAAGGTCCCGTCCCGTCCCGTCCACCGGAAAGGGAGGGACTTCGCCTCTCGATGTGAATTCACTCTCTGGCGTTTCCCAATGTCGAGGAAACCGGCTGCAGCGCCACTATGTCCAGCACCCTGCGTCACCGAGCTGCGCAGAATGCTGGGCATCTAACCAGTCCTTCGGTGCCGCTCGAGGACGTAGGGTGCTGGACATAGTGGCGCTGCAGCCGTTTCACTCGACATTGAGAAACGGCCTCTGCCCTACACGGCTTGTTGGACAGCCTGAGCTCCACTTGCTCTGCACCACCTCACCCCGCCCGCTCTGTACCACCTCACC
>JAURVH010000023.1:167500-180262 GCA_036324595.1 Champsocephalus gunnari
CTAACCCTACGCCCCCTGCCCCTACCCCACTAACCCTAACCGCCCCCTGCACCCTACCCCACTAACCCAAACCGCCCCCTGCACCCTACCCCACTAACCCAAACCGCCCCCTGCACCCTACCCCACTAACCCTAACCGCCCCCTGCACCCTACCCCACTAACCCTAACCGCCCCCTGCACCCTACCCCACTAACCCAAACCGCCCCCTGCACCCTACCCCACTAACCCTAACCGCCCCCTGCACCCTACCCCACTAACCCTAACCGCCCCCTGCACCCTACCCCACTAACCCAAACCGCCCCCTGCACCCTACCCCACTAACCCTAACCGCCCCCTGCACCCTACCCCACTAACCCTAACCGCCCCCTGCACCCTACCCCACTAACCCAAACCGCCCCCTGCACCCTACCCCACTAACCCTAACCGCCCCCTGCACCCTACCCCACTAACCCTAACCGCCCCCTGCACCCTACCCCACTAACCCAAACCGCCCCCTGCACCCTACCCCACTAACCCTAACCGCCCCCTGCACCCTACCCCACTAACCCTAACCCCTATCTGGGATCAGTTTGGTTTCATAAAGATAAAGCAACACTTTCTCAGAATAAAGCAAAACTATTAGTTTAAAAGAAAAAAAACACCTGTAGACCGAAGGGACACCTGTAGACCGAAGGGACACCTGTAGACCGAAGGGACACCTGTAGACCGAAGGGACACCTGTAGACTGAAGGGACACCTGTAGACTGAAGGGACACCTGTAGACCGAAGGGACACCTGTAGACCGAAGGGACACATGTAGACCGAAGGGACACCTGTAGACCGAAGGGACACATGTAGACCGAAGGGACACATGTAGACCGAAGGGACACCTGTAGACCGAAGGGACACATGTAGACCGAAGGGACACCTGTAGACCGAAGGGACACATGTAGACCGAAGGGACACCTGTAGACCGAAGGGACACATGTAGACGAAGGGACACTGTAGACCGAAGGGACCTGTAGACGAAGGGACACCTGTAGACCGAAGGGACACCTGTAGACCGAAGGGACACCTGTAGACCGAAGGGACACATGTAGACCGAAGGGACACCTGTAGACTGAAGGGACACCTGTAGACCGAAGGGACACATGTAGACCGAAGGGACACCTGTAGACCGAAGGGACACATGTAGACCGAAGGGACACATGTAGACCGAAGGGACACCTGTAGACCGAAGGGACACCTGTAGACCGAAGGGACACATGTAGACCGAAGGGACACCTGTAGACTGAAGGACACCTGTAGACCGAAGGGACACATGTAGACTGAAGGGACACCTGTAGACTGAAGGACACCTGTAGACCGAAGGGACACCTGTAGACCGAAGGGACACCTGTAGACCGAAGGGACACCTGTAGACCGAAGGGACACTGTAGACCGAAGGGACACCTGTAGACCGAAGGGACACATGTAGACCGAAGGGACACCTGTAGACTGAAGGACACCTGTAGACCGAAGGGACACATGTAGACTGAAGGGACACCTGTAGACTGAAGGACACCTGTAGACTGAAGGACACCTGTAGACCGAAGGGACACATGTAGACTGAAGGGACACCTGTAGACTGAAGGGACACCTGTAGACTGAAGGACACCTGTAGACCGAAGGGACACATGTAGACTGAAGGGACACCTGTAGACTGAAGGACACCTGTAGACTGAAGGGACACCTGTAGACTGAAGGGACACCTGTAGACTGAAGGACACCTGTAGACTGAAGGAACACCTGTAGACTGAAGGGACACCTGTAGACTGAAGGACACCTGTAGACCGAAGGGACACGTTAACACCTGTAGACCGAAGGGACACCTGTAGACCGAAGGGACACCTGTAGACCGAAGGGACACCTGTAGACTGAAGGAACACCTGTAGACCGAAGGGACACCTGTAGACTGAAGGGACACGTTAACACCTGTAGACCGAAGGGACACCTGTAGACCGAAGGGACACCTGTAGACCGAAGGGACACCTGTAGACCGAAGGGACACCTGTAGACCGAAGGGACACCTGTAGACTGAAGGGACACTACACTGTAGACCGAAGGGACACCTGTAGACCGAAGGGACACCTGTAGACTGAAGGGACACCTGTAGACTGAAGGGACACGTTAACACCTGTAGACTGAAGGGACACCTGTAGACTGAAGGGACACGTTAACACCTGTAGACTGAAGGGACACCTGTAGACCGAAGGGACACCTGTAGACCGAAGGGACACCTGTAGACCGAAGGGACACCTGTAGACCGAAGGGACACCTGTAGACTGAAGGGACACGTTAACACCTGTAGACTGAAGGGACACATGTAGACTGAAGGGACACGTTAACACCTGTAGACTGAAGGGACACCTGTAGACTGAAGGGACACATTAACACCTGTAGACTGAAGGGACACCTGTAGACTGAAGGGACACATTAACACCTGTAGACCGAAGGGACACCTGTAGACTGAAGGGACACCTGTAGACTGAAGGGACACCTGTAGACCGAAGGGACACCTGTAGACCGAAGGGACACCTGTAGACTGAAGGGACACATTAACACCTGTAGACCGAAGGGACACCTGTAGACTGAAGGGACACCTGTAGACTGAAGGGACACATTAACACCTGTAGACTGAAGGGACACATTAACACCTGTAGACTGAAGGGACACCTGTAGACTGAAGGGACACCTGTAGACCGAAGGGACACCTGTAGACCGAAGGGACACCTGTAGACTGAAGGGACACGTTAACACCTGTAGACTGAAGGGACACATGTAGACTGAAGGGACACGTTAACACCTGTAGACTGAAGGGACACCTGTAGACTGAAGGGACACGTTAACACCTGTAGACTGAAGGGACACCTGTAGACTGAAGGGACACGTTAACACCTGTAGACTGAAGGGACACCTGTAGACTGAAGGGACACCTGTAGACTGAAGGGACACATTAACACCTGTAGACTGAAGGGACACCTGTAGACTGAAGGGACACCTGTAGACTGAAGGGACACCTGTAGACTGAAGGGACACGTTAACACCTGTAGACTGAAGGGACACCTGTAGACTGAAGGGACACGTGTAGACTGAAGGGACACCTGTAGACTGAAGGGACACGTTAACACCTGTAGACTGAAGGGACACCTGTAGACTGAAGGGACCTGTAGACTGAAGGGACACCTGTAGACTGGAGGGACACCTGTAGACTGAAGGGACACCTGGAGACTGAAGGGACACATGTAGACTGAAGGGACACGTTAACACCTGTAGACTGAAGGGACACATGTAGACTGAAGGGACACCTGTAGACTGAAGGGACACCTGTAGACTGAAGGGACACCTGTAGACTGAAGGGACACGTTAACACCTGTAGACTGAAGGGACACCTGTAGACAGAAGGGACACCTGGAGACTGAAGGACACCTGTAGACTGAAGGGACACCTGTAGACTGGAGGGACACCTGTAGACTGGAGGGACACCTGTAGACTGAAGGGACACATGTAGACTGAAGGGACACATGTAGACTGTAGGGACACGTTAACACCTGTAGACTGAAGGGACACATGTAGACTGAAGGGACACATGTAGACTGTAGGGACACGTTAACACCTGTAGACTGAAGGGACACCTGTAGACTGAAGGGACACCTGTAGACTGAAGGGACACCTGTAGACTGAAGGGACACCTGTAGACTGAAGGGACACCTGTAGACGAGGGACACCTGTAGACTGACACATTAACACATCAGTTTTCAAACAGCGTGTTTCTCACCGAGTCCCTGAACGCCTCAGGGGGCACGCGCTGATCAGGCTGATGAGATTCACCTGGGCGCTCTCTGCTCCGAGAGAGGACCGTGGATTACCGAAGAGAGAACCTCTAGTACCGGAGAGGACCAGAGAGAGGGAACCGGACAGTACCACAGAGAGGACCGGAGAGAGGGAACCGGAAAGTACCAGAGAGAGGACCGGAGAGAGGGAACCGGAAAGTACCAGAGAGAGGACCGGAGAGAGGGAACCGGACAGGACCGGAGAGAGGGAACCGGACAGTACCAGAGAGAGGACCGGAGAGGACCAGAGAGAGGGAACCGGACAGTACCACAGAGAGGACCGGAGAGGACCGGAGAGGACCAGAGAGAGGACCGGAGAGAGAGGACCGGAGAGGACCAGAGAGAGGGAAACGGACAGTACCAGAGAGAGGACCGGAGAGAGGAAACCGTACAGTACCGGAGAGGACCGGAGAGAGGAAACCGTACAGTACCGGAGAATAGTACCGGGGTTTATCTGAGTCCCGTCGAGTCCCCGGGATGCAGAAAGGTCTGAAGAAGTACTTCGTCAACATGGACGAGTACCTGTGCAGCCTGGGTCTGTACCGGAAGATGGTGGCGCGAGACGCGTCCAGCCTGTTCCGAGCCGTGTCCGAGCAGGTGAGGAGCGGGCGAAACCGGGATTAACGGGATAAAGCTAATTTAAAAAACATGATAAAGCTAACCACGCTAAGGCTAATTAAAAAAACATGTTAAAGCTAACTATAATAAATATGCTAAAGATAATCGGGCGAAAGCATGCTATGCTAATGTAAACCGGGCGAAAGCCTGCTATGCTAATGCAAACCGGGCGAAAGCATGCTATGCTAATGTAAACCGGGCGAAAGCCTGCTATGCTAATGTGTACCGGGCGAAACCCTACTATGCTAATCCGTAAACCGGGTGAAAGCTAGCTATGCTAATGCAAGCGGGCGAACGCTAGCTATGCTCAAGCTAACCGGGCTAACCCTACTAGCTAATCCGCTAACCGGGCTGCAAGCTAGCTAGCTCAAATGCTAACCGGGCTCAGCTAACCGGCTCAGCTAACCGGGCTCAAGCTAAGCGGGCTCGAACGCTAGCTACCGTGCTCAAGCTAACCGGGCTCAAGCTAACCGGGCTCAAGCTAACCGGGCTCAAGCTAACCGGGCTCAAGCTAACCGGGCTCAAGCTAACCGGGCTCAAGCTAGCAGCTGTCTTGAATTCACTTTTTAAAAGATTAATTTTTTCTGAAATCTATATTCATGTCTGTTACTTTGAGGAGAGATCAGCTAATGAGTCAGCGCAGGTATTATCTGACCCTTTCGGTTTGACGTTGGAACTCAGTGTGTGGGATTGAAAATACAATTGGAGAAACAAAAGTGAACTTTATGATTTTATAAACATTCATTCGACTGATTATGTTAATTTAACTCTGAAGTTTAATGGATACGCAATCAACTAGATGGGTTGTTTCAGGAGCACGAGGATTTCAAGCTACATGCTAACGTGTGTGTGTGTGTGTGTGTGTGTGTGTGTAGCTGTATTACTCTCAGAACTACCATCACAGGATCCGTCAGGAATGTGCCGACTACATGAGAACCAACAGATGCAACTTTGAACCAGTGAGTAACTGGGCAGAGACATGCAATGCTAACGTGGCTAGCGGGCAGCTAACGTGGCTAGCAGGCAGCTAACGTGGCTAGCAGGCAGCTAACGTGGCTAGCGGGCAGCTAACGTGGCTAGCAGGGCAGCTAACGTGGCTAGCAGGCAGCTAACGTGGCTAGCAGGCAGCTAACGTGGCTAGCAGGCAGCTAACGTGGCTAGCAGGCAGCTAACGTGCTAAGCTAACTAACGCATGTGTTGTTTTCTCTTGGAGTTTGTTGAAGGTTCGTTTGAGAAATATCTGCAGCGTCTGGAGGACCCGAAGGTGAGCTGCTGTGACCTTTGACCCTGTGTGTGTAGCTGATGGTGTGATAGGTGTGTGTGTGTAGCTGATGGTGTGACAGGTGGGTGTGTGTAGCTGATGGTGTGACAGGTGTGTGTGTGTCAGCAGGTGTGTGTCGGCAGGTGTGTAGCTGATGGTGTGTGTCAGCAGGTGTGTGTAGCTGATGGTGTGTGTCAGCAGGTGTGTGTAGCTGATGGTGTGTGTAGCTGATGGTGTGTGTGTGTCAGCAGGTGTGTGACGGCAGGTGTGTGTAGCTGATGGTGTGTGTAGCTGATGGTGTGTGTGTAGCTGATAGTGTGTAGCTGATGGTGTGACAGCAGGTGTGTGTCAGCAGGTGTGTGTAGCTGATGGTGTGTGACGGCAGGTGTGTGTATCTGATGGTGTGTGTAGCTGATGGTGTGTGACGGCAGGTGTGTGTAGCTGATGGTGTGTGTAGCTGATGGTGTGTGACGGCAGGTGTGTGTATCTGATGGTGTATGTATCTGATGGTGTGTGACAGCAGGTGTGTGTATCTGATGGTGTGTGTCAGCAGGTGTGTGTAGCTGATGGTGTGTAGCTGATGGTGTGTGACAGCAGGTGTGTGTAGCTGATGGTGTGTGACGGCAGGTGTGTGTAGCTGATGGTGTGTGACGGCAGGTGTGTGTAGCTGATGGTGTGTGTCAGCAGGTGTGTAGCTGATGGTGTGTGTCAGCAGGTGTGTGTATCTGATGGTGTGTGTAGCTGATGGTGTGTGTAGCTGATGGTGTGTGACGGCAGGTGTGTGTAGCTGATGGTGTGTGTCAGCAGGTGTGTGACGGCAGGTGTGTGTAGCTGATGGTGTGTGACGGCAGGTGTGTGTAGCTGATGGTGTGTGTCAGCAGGTGTGTGACGGCAGGTGTGTGTAGCTGATGGTGTGTGTCGGCAGGTGTGTGTAGCTGATGGTGTGTGTCAGCAGGTGTGTGACGGCAGGTGTGTGTAGCTGATGGTGTGTGACGGCAGGTGTGTGTAGCTGATGGTGTGTGACGGCAGGTGTGTGACTGCAGGTGTGTGTAGCTGATGGTGTGTGACGGCAGGTGTGTGTAGCTGATGGTGTGTGTCAGCAGGTGTGTGACGGCAGGTGTGTGTCAGCAGGTGTGTGTAGCTGATGGTGTGTGTCAGCAGGTGTGTGTAGCTGATGGTGTGTGTAGCTGATGGTGTGTGTCAGCAGGTGTGTGACGGCAGGTGTGTGTTTTCAGGAGACGGTGGGTCAGGTGGAGATCAAAGCTCTGTCTCAGCTCTACAGGTGAGGAATTATCCAGTTCATCTGCTCCAACCTCCATCTGTTTGTGAGTTAAAGTGCGTGTGTGTGTGTGTGTGTAGGCACTGCTTCCTGATCTATCGTTACCCAGGGAAAGCAGCCACGGTGATCTCAGAAGAAGAGTTTGATGACAAGGTAAGAAGTGAGCCTGTGATCACTAAACTACCTACAGCCGGTCACATGACCTGAACTCTGCCATTTGATTGGTGAGACTGATGTCAGCTGTGTTTCCTAGGTGACGCTGTGCTGCTCCATCAATGGTCACTATGACATTGTTTACCCGAGGAGTTACCCCGCCTCCGCAGCCCTCTGTCAGTGTGAGTACTGCGCTCTGATTGGGTGGGGCAGTGTGAGTACTGCGCTCTGATTGGTTGGGGCAGTGTGAGTACTGCGCTCTGATTGGGTGGGGCAGTGTGAGTACTGCGCTCTGATTGGGTGGGGCAGTGTGAGTACTGCGCTCTGATTGGTGGAGCAGTGTGAGTACTGCGCTCTGATTGGGTGGCCCAGTGCGAGTACTGCGCTCTGATTGGTGGAGCAGTGCGAGTACTGCGCTCTGATTGGTGGCCCAGTGCGAGTACTGCGCTCTGATTGGTGGAGCAGTGCGAGTACTGCGCTCTGATTGGTGGAGCAAGTCTAAGGTGTGTGTGTGTGTGTGTCTCTGCTGTGTGTCTAAAAATGCTAATTCCAAGCCCTGGAAAAGTAACTAAAGTTGCATCAAATATAATTTATAAATAATTGCGACGTGGACGATGCGGTCTCGATGCAGTGACGGAAGATAATCGGTTATAGAGTAGTAACGTCGCTTCCTGATTTTCCGGCCGCGGCTTTACTATAACGTTTTAATATCAAACCGGTCGGTGACGCAGAGATCAGGGAGCAGACATGACAGCGGCACCAAACACGGAGCAGTCTGCTTTATCCACCAGCACCAGAACACCAGTCACCAGAACCAGCAGAAGGACCCGCTCCGAATCACTCCGTGTCGCTGCGGCTATGTTATGTTATGTTTTTCAAAACTAATGGCGTCACAGTCATGTCAGGTTTCTGGTGGATTTAATGAAGTCTTGGATGCAAAGTATGAACGTCCTCTAGCAATTTGCAGACGATATATACGTGTGTACAGTTTGTGAAGGCAGGAGGAAAGAAGCTTCCGCGATCACCGTCTCCTCTCCGTTCCTCCAAGCCCCGCCCCCTTCCTCCAAGCCCCGCCCCGTTCCTCCAAGCCCCGCCCCGTTCCTCCAAGCCCCTCCCCGTTCCTCCAAGCCCCTCCCCGTTCCTCCAAGCCCCGCCCCGTTCCTCCAAGCCCCGCCCTGTTCCTCCAAGCCCCGCCCCGTTCCTCCAAGCCCCGGCCCGTTCCTCCAAGCCCCGCCCCGTTCCTCCAAGCCCCGCCCTGTTCCTCCAAGCCCCGCCCTGTTCCTCCAAGCCCCGCCCCGTTCTCCCAAGCCCCGCCCTGTTCCTCCATGCCCCGCCCTGTTCCTCCAAGCCCCGCCCTGTTCCTCCAAGCCCCGCCCCGTTCTCCCAAGCCCCGAACCGTTCCTCCAAGCCCCGCCCTTTTCCTCCAAGCCCCGCCCCCTCCCGGAAAATAATGAGTGACAGGCTGACAGTGACCCGATAGAAACGTTATTATTCACTTAATCACTGAGATATAATGAAGCTAGCTTAGTCTCATGCATTCATGGGATGTATGTAACAGTGAGACAGAGAATGTGAGCGTGCACCACATGCAGTATTTAGTTGTTATATGCTGTTGTGATCCTCCTGGTGTCTGCGGTGTCTCACGGTGGGGCTGAGCAATGTCTTGGTATGGGTGCAGCCGACCCCAGCCATACATACCCTGGCGCTGCCACTGGTGCCACGTATGGGGCGGGCCGTTCTGCACATACGTTAAATGCGTTAAATATTTTAACGCAATTAATTCAAAAAAGTAATTACCGCCGTTAACGCGATCATTTTGACAGCACTAATATATTTTAGATGTCTCCAATACCGATAAAAAGACCGCAAACGTCGGAGCTTAGCAGTCTTTAATAATTCAGCCCCGGGGCCCCGTTGATGCCGGGGCCCCGTTGATGCCGGGGCCCGTTGATGCCGGGGCCCCGTTGATGCCGGGCCCCGTTGATGCCGGGGCCCGTTGATGCCGGGGCCCGGGTGATGCCGGGCCCCGTTGATGCCGGGGCCCGGTACCCAGCCCTCGTAGAATGGCATTTAGCTGACGGTGTGTTGCCGGTGAGAGGTCTGAGTTGCTTCAGCCGGTAGAAGCTCGTAAGCCTTTGATCTGTTTCAGATGCAGACCGTATTCTCCTGTCCATGTTCAAACACACCAGTTCAGTGGAACCGCCCAGTCGTTCCTCTGGCTGGAGAGTTAGGTAAAGGTCCTGGAGGTCATTGAAAAAGTGTGTGTGTGTGTGTGTGTGTGTGTGTGTGTAGCTCTGTTCTACGAGGTGCTATACACGCAGGTGTTCAGCTTCGAGGAGGCGGAGCTCTGTCAGGCGATGGAGGCCTTCAGGGTCGGAGGTCGTCGCTATAGAAACAGCCCTTCGGTGTGCAGCGACGCTGACTTCGGCTACGACACACCTGAGGACCGCAGGTACACACACACACACACACACACACACACACACACACAATGCAGTGTCCTGACCCCTTCCTGTTCAGAGCAGGTCACCTCACCTGTACCATGACCTCATGCTGGGCTCAGGTGCGTTTTCTTTGGTCCTCAGGGAGGAGTGTGACCCAGGTGGAGCTGTGGAGGAGAGACGCGCCGTGCCCGAGGACACAAAGGTACACACACACACACACACACACCACACCACACCCACACCCACACACCCACCTATATATCATGATGTTATGTTGCGTTTTATCACAATGATCCTGAGTGCTTGTGATTGGTCAGCCTCCTGCAGAAGCCCCGCCCCCCTCCAGGCTGTCTCTGCCTTACAAGGTGATGAAGTCTCTGGATGGAGAGGTGTACAGGAACCTGGAGTTCGACGTGTGGCAGGACAACTGCAAAGGTAACGCCTCGAGACCTGGACCGAGACCTGGACCCAGAGGGGACCGTAAGGGAAGCGGTCTCTGGGTTAGATCGAGACCTGGACCTGGACCCAGAGGGGACCGTAAGGGAAGCGGTCTCTGGGTTGGATCAGACCCAGAGGGGACCGTAAGGGAAGCGGTCTCTGGGTTAGATCGAGACCTGGACCTGGACCCAGAGGGGACCGTAAGGGAAGCGGTCTCTGGGTTAGATCGAGACCTGGACCTGGACCTGGACCCAGAGGGGACCGTAAGGGAAGCGGTCTCTGGGTTAGATCGAGACCTGGACCTGGACCCAGAGGGGACCGTAAGGGAAGCGGTCTCTGGGTTAGATCGAGACCCAGAGGGGTCCGTAAGGGAAGCGGTCTCTGCGTTGGATCAGACCCAGAGGGGACCGTAAGGGACGGGGTCTCTGGGTTAGATCAGACCCAGAGGGGTCCGTAAGGGAAGCGGTCTCTGGGTTAGACCTGGACCCAGAGGGGACCGTAAGGGACGGGGTCTCTGGGTTAGATCAGACCCAGAGGGGTCCGTAAGGGAAGCGGTCTCTGGGTTAGATCAGACCTGGAGGGGTCCGTAAGGGAAGCGGTCTCTGGGTTAGATCAGACCCGGAGGGGTCCGTAAGGGAAGCGGTCTCTGGGTTAGATCAGACCCAGAGGGGACCGTAAGGGACAGGGTCTCTGGGTTAGATCAGACCCAGAGGGGTCCGTAAGGGACGGGGTCTCTGGGTTAGATCAGACCCGGAGGGGTCCGTAAGGGAAGCGGTCTCTGGGTTAGATCAGACCTGGAGGGGTCCGTAAGGGACGGGGTCTCTGGGTCTAACTTGTCCTGTGTCCTCAGAGATGCAGAAGACGGAGTACATGGTGTTCGCAGGGAGGCAGTACTTCCTGGGAGACAAGTGTCAGGTAAAACCGATCCACATCCCTACAGCTGGTGAGCGCTCAGATGACCGACTGTCAGAGCAGCGCCTGAACGCAGCGCCGTGTGGTTTCAGGTGCGCCTGGAGCCGAAGGGGAAGTTCTACAACGCCTTCATCCAGGAGGTGGGGACGAACGCGTCGGCCGTCACCGTGTTCATCGAGGAGCTGGGAGACAAGTAAGCGCCTTCATTCACCTCACGTAGCCCCGCCCCCTTTCACCTCACGTAGCCCCGCCCCCTTTCACACCTGCCACAAGGGGGCGGTCCGCAGAGCGTGTCCCCTGGTCGTCTTTCTAAATGTCCACAGAGCATTTAGAAAGACGACCCGAGACCAGCTGACCCGAGACCAGCTGACCTGAGACCACCTGACCCTAGACCGCCTGACCCTAGACCGCCTGACCCTAGACCGCCTGACCCTAGACCGCCTGACCCTAGACCGCCTGACCCGAGACCGCCCGACCCGAGACCGCCCGACCCGAGACCGCCCGACCCGAGACCGCCCGACCCGAGACCGCCCGACCCGAGACCGCCCGACCCGAGACCGCCCGACCCGAGACCGCCCGACCCGAGACCGCCCGACCCGAGACCGCCCGACCCGAGACCGCCCGACCCGAGACCGCCCGACCCGAGACCGCCCGACCCGAGACCAGCCGAGACGAGACCACCTGAGACCAGCTGACCCGAGACCAGCTGACCCGAGACCAGCTGACCCGAGACCAGCTGATCCGAGACCAGCTGACCCGAGACCAGCCGAGACGAGACCACCTGACCTGAGACCAGCTGACCCGAGACCAGCTGACCCGAGACCAGCTGACCCGAGACCACCTGAGACCAGACCAGCTGACCCGAGACCACCTGAGACCACCTGAGACCAGACCAGCTGACCCGAGACCACCTGACCCGAGACCACCTGGCCCGAGACCACCTGGCCCGTGGCCCGAGACCACCTGGCCCGAGACCACCTGGCCTGAGACCACCTGACCCGAGACCAGCTGAGACCACCTGACCTGAGACCAGCTGACCTGAGACCACCTGATCCCCCACAGACACCTGGTCCAGCTGACCGACCTGAAGCCAGTGAATCCGGTTCCTGCCTGGAACATGGCAGCGCCGCCCAGGAAGGGAGACATGGGTAAGATTCACTTCCTGTCTTCACCTGTCCTCCTGCTCACCTATCTCCTCACCTGTCCTCCTGCTCCTCACCTGTCCTCCTGCTCCTCACCTGTTCACCTGCTCCTCACTTGTCTCCTCACCTGTCCTCCTGCTCCTCACCTGTCCTCCCCCTATAGACCCGGACCGGCGCCACCCCCCCCGCCACCGGTACTTCAGGAAGTCCCGCGGCGGGATGAAGGGGGCGGAGCTTCTGATTCCCCCCCTCTCATACGGAGGCCCCGCCCCCTCCAGCCTGCCCCCCCCGCTTCCAGCCCACAGGTCACCCCCCGCCCCCCCCCCTCTCAGCAGGGGCCATGACCTACGACCCCTACGCCCCCCCCCACCATCACCACCCCCCCCACCAGACCGCCTCGCTACGGAGCCTCCAGGTGAGACATTACCTGAGACTGAGAACCAATCACAGCAGAGCACCTTCTAAGAGTGTTTGTGTGTGTGTGTGTGTGTGTGTGTGTGTGTGTGTGTTCTGGTCAGAAGCTCCACCCGTTTCCTGAACCGTCACCTGATTGGTCCACACCTGACCTATTACCACCACCCGGGCCGACGCTACTACCAGGACTACGAGAACTACGCCTTCAGGTCCCGGTAAACAAACACCACGTGTCTGTGTCTCTACTTTA
>JAURVH010000023.1:180762-190762 GCA_036324595.1 Champsocephalus gunnari
AAGAGTCCTCTCCTGCTGATGTTCAGGTGTATATCAGTATGTAGTGTCTCTACTTTAAAGAGTCCTCTCCTGCTGATGTTCAGGTGTATATCAGTATGTAGTGTCTCTACTTTAAAGAGTCCTCTCCTGCTGATGTTCAGGTGTATATCAGTGTGTAGTGTCTCTACTTTAAAGAGTCCTCTCCTGCTGATGTTCAGGTGTATATCAGTATGTAGTGTCTCTACTTTAAAGAGTCCTCTCCTGCTGATGTTCAGGTGTATATCAGTATGTAGTGTCTCTACTTTAAAGAGTCCTCTCCTGCTGATGTTCAGGTGTATATCAGTATGTAGTGTCTCTACTTTAAAGAGTCCTCTCCTGCTGATGTTCAGGTGTATATCAGTATGTAGTGTCTCTACTTTAAAGAGTCCTCTCCTGCTGATGTTCAGGTGTATATCAGTATGTAGTGTCTCTACTTTAAAGAGTCCTCTCCTGCTGATGTTCAGGTGTATATCAGTATGTAGTGTCTCTACTTTAAAGAGTCCTCTCCTGCTGATGTTCAGGTGTATATCAGTATGTAGTGTCTCTACTTTAAAGAGTCCTCTCCTGCTGATGTTCAGGTGTATATCAGTATGTAGTGTCTCTACTTTAAAGAGTCCTCTCCTGCTGATGTTCAGGTGTATATCAGTATGTAGTGTCTCTACTTTAAAGAGTCCTCTCCTGCTGATGTTCAGGTGTATATCAGTATGTAGTGTCTCTACTTTAAAGAGTCCTCTCCTGCTGATGTTCAGGTGTATATCAGTATGTAGTGTCTCTACTTTAAAGAGTCCTCTCCTGCTGATGTTCAGGTGTATATCAGTATGTAGTGTCTCTACTTTAAAGAGTCCTCTCCTGCTGATGTTCAGGTGTATATCAGTATGTAGTGTCTCTACTTTAAAGAGTCCTCTCCTGCTGATGTTCAGGTGTATATCAGTATGTAGTGTCTCTACTTTAAAGAGTCCTCTCCTGCTGATGTTCAGGTGTATATCAGTATGTAGTGTCTCTACTTTAAAGAGTCCTCTCCTGCTGATGTTCAGGTGTATATCAGTATGTAGTGTCTCTACTTTAAAGAGTCCTCTCCTGCTGATGTTCAGGTGTATATCAGTATGTAGTGTCTCTACTTTAAAGAGTCCTCTCCTGCTGATGTTCAGGTGTATATCAGTATGTAGTGTCTCTACTTTAAAGAGTCCTCTCCTGCTGATGTTCAGGTGTATATCAGTATGTAGTGTCTCTACTTTAAAGAGTCCTCTCCTGCTGATGTTCAGGTGTATATCAGTATGTAGTGTCTCTACTTTAAAGAGTCCTCTCCTGCTGATGTTCAGGTGTATATCAGTATGTAGTGTCTCTACTTTAAAGAGTCCTCTCCTGCTGAGTCAGGTGTATATCAGTGTGTAGTGTCTCTACTTTAAAGAGTCCTCTCCTGCTGATGTTCAGGTGTATCTTAGTATGTAGTGTCTCTACTTTAAAGAGTCCTCTCCTGCTGATGTTCAGGTGTATATCAGTATGTAGTGTCTCTACTTTAAAGAGTCCTCTCCTGCTGATGTTCAGGTGTATATCAGTATGTAGTGTCTCTACTTTAAAGAGTCCTCTCCTGCTGATGTTCAGGTGTATATCAGTGTGTAGTGTCTCTACTTTAAAGAGTCCTCTCCTGCTGATGTTCAGGTGTATCTTAGTATGTAGTGTCTCTACTTTAAAGAGTCCTCTCCTGCTGATGTTCAGGTGTATATCAGTATGTAGTGTCTCTACTTTAAAGAGTCCTCTCCTGCTGATGTTCAGGTGTATATCAGTGTGTAGTGTCTCTACTTTAAAGAGTCCTCTCCTGCTGATGTTCAGGTGTATCTTAGTATGTAGTGTCTCTACTTTAAAGAGTCCTCTCCTGCTGATGTTCAGGTGTATATCAGTATGTAGTGTCTCTACTTTAAAGAGTCCTCTCCTGCTGATGTTCAGGTGTATATCAGTATGTAGTGTCTCTACTTTAAAGAGTCCTCTCCTGCTGATGTTCAGGTGTATATCAGTATGTAGTGTCTCTACTTTAAAGAGTCCTCTCCTGCTGATGTTCAGGTGTATATCAGTATGTAGTGTCTCTACTTTAAAGAGTCCTCTCCTGCTGATGTTCAGGTGTATATCAGCATGTAGTGTCTCTACTTTAAAGAGTCCTCTCCTGCTGATGTTCAGGTGTATATCAGTATGTAGTGTCTCTACTTTAAAGAGTCCTCTCCTGCTGATGTTCAAGTGTATATCAGTATGTAGTGTCTCTACTTTAAAGAGTCCTCTCCTGCTGATGTTCAGGTGTATATCAGTATGTAGTGTCTCTACTTTAAAGAGTCCTCTCCTGCTGATGTTCAGGTGTATATCAGTATGTGGTGTCTCTACTTTAAAGAGTCCTCTCCTGCTGATGTTCAGGTGTATATCAGTATGTAGTGTCTCTACTTTAAAGAGTCCTCTCCTGCTGATGTTCAGGTGTATATCAGTATGTAGTGTCTCTACTTTAAAGAGTCCTCTCCTGCTGATGTTCAGGTGTATATCAGTATGTAGTGTCTCTACTTTAAAGAGTCCTCTCCTGCTGGTGTTCAGGTGTATATCAGTATGTGGTGTCTCTACTTTAAAGAGTCCTCTCCTGCTGATGTTCAGGTGTTTATCAGTATGTAGTGTCTCTACTTTAAAGAGTCCTCTCCTGCTGATGTGCAGGTGTATATCAGTATGTAGTGCCTCCACTTTAAAGAGTCCTCTCTGTGTGCAGGCGCAGCAGACGGCAGTTGGCAGCCGCTCTGAATAAAGAGTGCCAGTTCGGTTTCTCCGCTGAGGGGGAGGAGCCATCCGATCTGGACGCAGCGATGTTCTACCAGCTGGAGGACGGGGGGGACGGCGTGTTCCCGCCCCTGCAGGTGATCAGGATGTGTGCAGTCTATGGATGATGATCACGTTGTGCACACGCTGCTCTTATTTTTATATTATCCGATACAAAAGTCCATCCACAGGAAAGGAGATGCCTGTTCCTTAGTCGTCAGCCATCCGTCTCTTTGCGTTTCAAATGTAACGAAGAAAAGCGTAACAGATCTGCCCCCTGAACACATGCAACAGCCTCGCCTGGGCCCCGGTGCCGCCTCACCGCCTGGGCCCCGGTGCCGCCTCACCGCCTGGGCCCCGGTGCCGCCTCCCCGCCTGGGCCCCGGTGCCGCCTCCCCGCCTGGGCCCCGGTGCCGCCTCCCCGCCTGGGCCCCGGTGCCGCCTCCCCGCCTGGGCCCCGGTGCCGCCTCCCCGCCTGGGCCCCGGTGCCGCCTCACCGCCTGGGCCCCGCGTGTTCCCGTCTTAAAGTACCTGTTCATTTGAAATCTAGATCCGCTCACCGACGTTTCCCCTGAGGGGCGGGGCTCCGTAGTTTCCCCTGAGGGGCGGGGCTCCGTAGTTTCCTCTGAGGGGCGGGGCTCCGTAGTTTCCCCTGAGGGGCGGGGCTCCGTAGTTTCCTCTGAGGGGCGGGGCTCCGTAGTTTCCCTCTGAGGGGCGGGGCTCCGTAGTTTCCCTCTGAGGGGCGGGGCTCCGTAGTTTCCCCTGAGGGGCGGGACTCCGTAGTTTCCTCTGAGGGGCGGGGCTCCGTAGTTTCCCCTGAGGGGCGGGGCTCCGTAGTTTCCCCTGAGGGGCGGGGCTCCGTAGTCCTCTGCGCCCTGTGGTTCAGGCCTTCCGGGCACAGCGGGCCCGCTGCTCAGCCAGGTCACTGACGGCAGACCTCGTTTGTCCTCGGTGTACTCGCAGCTTGGCGGGGAGTCTGGACGCGGATCTTGTTCTGCTTTAGCACCCGTTTAGCTTCGAAGGATTCCTTTGGCTTCTGCAGGAGCCTAGTCCAGATCAAAGGCTCTCATTCTTCCATTTAAAAACACCCGTTTCTTTCCCCTGCGCAAAAGCTCTTCTTTCACTCTTCTGCTGAAACGATGTAACCCATTAGCCGCGTTCACACCAAGTACTTTGCAGCACTTGGTGCCCAGCAGCACTTGGTGCCCAGCAGCACTTGGTGACCAGCAGCACTTCCGAGTAAATCGCAAGTCCTGAGCAAGTCCCAGGTCTGGATCTGAATCCAAACGTCACTATTTGTGGAGTAACGCTAGCCGCTGCCATGTTAGCTGAGACTCCTGCCGTCTAATGGGTTGCCAGGTTAGCTGAGACTCCTGCCGTCTAGTGGGTTGCCAGGTTAGCTGAGACTCCTGCCGTCTAGTGGGTTGCCAGGTTAGCTGAGACTCCTGCCGTCTAGTGGGATGCCAGGTTAGCTGACACTCCTGCCGTCTAGTGGGTTGCCAGGTTAGCTGACACTCCTGCCGTCTAGTGGGTTGCCAGGTTAGCTGACACTCCTGCCGTCTAGTGGGATGCCAGGTTAGCTGACACTCCTGCAGTCTAGTGGGTTGCCAGGTTAGCTGACACTCCTGCCGTCTAGTGGGATGCCAGGTTAGCTGAGACTCCTGCCGTCTAGTGGGTTGCCAGGTTAGCTGAGACTCCTGCCGTCTAGTGGGATGCCAGGTTAGCTGAGACTCCTGCCGTCTAGTGGGATGCCAGGTTAGCTGAGACTCCTGCCGTCTAATGGGTTGCCAGGTTAGCTGAGACTCCTGCCGTCTAGTGGGATGCCAGGTTAGCTGAGACTCCTGCCGTCTAGTGGGATGCCAGGTTAGCTGAGACTCCTGCCGTCTAGTGGGTTGCCAGGTTAGCTGACACTCCTGCCGTCTAGTGGGATGCCAGGTTAGCTGACACTCCTGCCATCTAGTGGGTTGCCAGGTTTGTCAAGTCTCAAGTCAAAAAATATGTGAGTCACGTGACTCCCCACCTCTGCTAAGTACTCTTTTGGTGTGAACGCGACATAAGGGGTACTAAACGGGAAAAGTATTCTGGTGTGAACTAACACGTCTGTATTATAATGTGATCCCCCTCAGGGCCCCCCTCTGGCCCCGCCCCCCTCACTGGGAGCCCCGCCCCCTCCTGGCTCCTCCTACAGAGTCCAGAGGGGCTCAGGGCCTCCAGCCCCCCCCACCTGGAAACACACCTGTCTGCTCATCAGAGGAGGATACTGAGGACACCAGTACTGTGGAGGACCAGGGTACACACACACACACACACACACACACACACACACACACACACACATTCAATCTAACTTTATTCATACAGCCCAAAATCACAAAGAGCATACTCTCTAAAACTGTTACTATCCAAACTAACCCTGAGAATGTTTGTGTTCCTGTCAGCGGAGTACACGGAGGAGTACATCTACATCAGTCAGGGTGAGATCTGTGTGTGTGTGTGTGTGTGTGTGTTAGATCAGAGTGTGTGTGTGTGTGTGTGTGTTAGATCAGAGTGTGTGTTAGATCAGAGTGTGTTAGATCAGAGAGAGTGTGTGTGTGTGTGTGTGTTAGATCAGAGAGAGTGTGTGTTAGATCTGTGTGTGTGTGTGTGTGTTAGATCTGTGTGTGTCGGATCTGTGTGTGTGTGTTAGATCAGAGAGTGTGTTAGATCAGAGTGTGTGTGTTAGATCAGAGAGAGTGTGTGTTAGATCTGTGTGTGTGTGTTAGATCTGTGTGTGTGTGTGTGTGTTGGATCTGTGTGTGTGTGTTGAATCTGTGTGTGTGTGTTAGATCAGAGTGTGTGAGATCAGAGATCTGTGTGTTGCAGATCCGAGCTACCCCCCCTCAGGTGTGTACTCTGCTGGAGAGCCCTCCAACACCCAGGTAACCTCACCTCAGTCACACCTGTGCAGTCACCTGTAATATCAGACCAATCAAAACACACCTGTGCAGTCACCTGTAATATCAGACCAATCAAAACACACCTGTAATATCAGACTAATCAAAACACACCTGTGCAGTCACCTGTAATATCAGACCAATCAAAACACACCTGTGCAGTCACCTGTAATATCAGCCCAATCAAAACACACCTGTAATATCAGACCAATCAAAACACACCTGTAATATCAGACCAATCAAAACACACCTGTGCAGTCACCTGTAATATCAGACCAATCAAAACACACCTGTGCAGTCACCTGTAATATCAGACCTATCAAAACACACCTGTGCAGTCACCTGTAATATCAGACCAATCAAAACACACCTGTGCAGTCACCTGTAATATCAGACCAATCAAAACACACCTGTAATATCAGACCAATCAAAACACACCTGTGCAGTCACCTGTAATATCAGACCAATCAAAACACACCTGTAATATCAGACCAATCAAAACACACCTGTAATATCAGACCTATCAAAACACACCTGTGCAGTCACCTGTAATATCAGACCAATCAAAACACACCTGTGCAGTCACCTGTAATATCAGACCAATCAAAACACACCTGTAATATCAGACCAATCAAAACACACCTGTGCAGTCACCTGTAATATCAGACCAATCAAAACACACCTGTGCAGTCACCTGTAATATCAGACAAATCAAAACACACCTGTGCAGTCACCTGTAATATCAGACCAATCAAAACACACCTGTAATATCAGACCAATCAAAACACACCTGTAATATCAGACCAATCAAAACACACCTGTGCAGTCACCTGTAATATCAGACCAATCAAAACACACCTGTAATATCAGACCAATCAAAACACACCTGTAATATCAGACCAATCAAAACACACCTGTGCAGTCACCTGTAATATCAGACCAATCAAAACACACCTGTAATATCAGACCAATCAAAACACACCTGTAATATTAGACCAATCAAAACACACCTGTGCAGTCACCTGTAATATCAGACCAATCAAAACACACCTGTAATATCAGACCAATCAAAACACACCTGTGCAGTCACCTGTAATATCAGACCAATCAAAACACACCTGTAATATCAGACCAATCAAAACACACCTGTGCAGTCACCTGTAATATCAGACCAATCAAAACACACCTGTGCAGTCACCTGTAATATCAGACCAATCAAAACACACCTGTAATATCAGACCAATCAAAACACACCTGTGCAGTCACCTGTAATATCAGACTAATCAAAACACACCTGTAATATCAGACCAATCAAAACACACCTGTGCAGTCACCTGTAATATCAGACCAATCAAAACACACCTGTGCAGTCACCTGTAATATCAGACCAATCAAAACACACCTGTAATATCAGACGAATCAAAACACACCTGTAATATCAGACCAATCAAAACACACCTGTGCAGTCACCTGTAATATCAGACCAATCAAAACACACCTGTAATATCAGACCAATCAAAACACACCTGTGCAGTCACCTGTAATATCAGACCAATCAAAACACACCTGTAATATCAGACCAATCAAAACACACCTGTGCAGTCACCTGTAATATCAGACTAATCAAAACACACCTGTAATATCAGACCAATCAAAACACACCTGTGCAGTCACCTGTAATATCAGACCAATCAAAACACACCTGTGCAGTCACCTGTAATATCAGACCAATCAAAACACACCTGTAATATCAGACGAATCAAAACACACCTGTAATATCAGACCAATCAAAACACACCTGTGCAGTCACCTGTAATATCAGACCAATCAAAACACACCTGTAATATCAGACCAATCAAAACACACCTGTGCAGTCACCTGTAATATCAGACCAATCAAAACACACCTGTGCAGTCACCTGTAATATCAGACCAATCAAAACACACCTGTAATATCAGACCAATCAAAACACACCTGTAATATCAGACCAATCAAAACACACCTGTAATATCAGACCAATCAAAACACACCTGAGCAGTCACCTGTAATATCAGACCAATCAAAACACACCTGTAATATCAGACTAATCAAAACACACCTGTAATATCAGACCAATCAAAACACACCTGTGCAGTCACCTGTAATATCAGACCAATCAAAACACACCTGTAATATCAGACCAATCAAAATACAGAATCAGTGAGCGCTCAGAATAAACTAATACTCTTATTGTGAAGGAGCAGGAAGGAGGAGCAGCTGACTCTCCAGGGAGACAGGAGAGCAACTACAGCTACACACAAGAGGTACACACACACACACACACACACACACACACACACACACACACACACACACACACACACAGCAGGTACCAGGGTGTCCGCGGGGTCTTAAAAAGTATTAAAAGTTGCTAAATCAATTTAGCAAAAATTAAGGCTATTAAACGGCATTTTCCAAGGTATTCAGAAGGTCCTCAGCAACGACAGCATGACGCCCTTTGATTTACTGAAGCAACATGTCGGGAACCCCTCGTTACCTGCTGGTGGACTACCTGAGAGAGATACAGCAGGAGGACACGCCGTCCACCGCAGAGAATACACAGAGGGGCAACCATGACAACCATGCTCCGGGGTCTTCTTCGCTGCTTTTGGTGTATTGTGTGGCGGCAGCAGCGCCACTTACAGGCCTGGCATATGTACTACAGCGTTTCCAGCGGTCGAGTGTGAACGGACGAATCGAATGCGTGTGAACGGAAGACTTTTTTGCGTTTGCGTTTTAGTGTCTGCGTCCTCGTGGGGCCGGGGTCTCAGCCAAACGATATCCGGTCACAGAGATCTGCTATTTTAAAGTCAGGTCAACACATATAACCCTAAATATAGTCTATATTAAGAACGAGGAAAGTCTTAACATATATCGTTTTTTGTAAACATGACAGATGTGTGAGGGCGATGAGGTCAGAGCATCGTCCTCTGTGCGGGCTCAGCCCCGGAGAGCCCCTGGGTGTTTGAGAGGGCGCTCCTATACGGCGTTACCCCGCTGACGCTCACCAACGGTTCATATATTTCATAGTTCAACGTTTGGTTAACTGTTTTGTTTATTGGTCAAATACTGGTTTCTACTGGTTCTACTGGTTCTACTGGTTTCTGATGGTTCTACTGGTTTCTGATGGTTCTACTGGTTTCTGATGGTTCTACTGGTTTCTACTGGTTTCTGATGGTTCTACTGGTTTCTGATGGTTCTACTGGTTTCTGATGGTTCTACTGGTTTCTGATGGTTCTACTGGTTTCTACTAGTTTCTGATGGTTCTACTGGTTTCTGATGGTTCTACTGGTTTCTGATGGTTCTACTGGTTTCTACTGATTTCTACTGGTTTCTGATGGTTCTACTGGTTTCTGATGGTTCTACTGGTTTCTACTGGTTTCTGATGGTTCTACTGGTTTCTGATGGTTCTACTGGTTTCTACTGGTTTCTGATGGTTCTACTGGTTTCTGATGGTTCTACTGGGTTCTACTGGTTTCTGATGTTTCTACTGGTTTCTGATGGTTCTACTGGTTTCTGATGGTTCTACTGGTTTCTGATGGTTCTACTGGTTTCTGATGGTTCTACTGGTTTCTACTGGTTTCTGATGGTTCTACTGGTTTCTACTGGTTTCTGATGGTTCTACTGGTTTCTGATGGTTCTACTGGTTTCTACTGGTTTCTGATGGTTCTACTGGTTTCTGATGTTTCTACTGGGTTCTACTGGTTTCTGATGTTTCTACTGGTTTCTGATGGTTCTACTGGTTTCTGATGGTTCTACTGGGTTCTACTGGTTTCTGATGGTTCTACTGGTTTCTGATGGTTCTACTGGTTTCTGATGGTTCTACTGGGTTCTACTGGTTTCTGATGGTTCTACTGGGTTCTACTGGTTTCTGATGGTTCTACTGGTTTCTGATGGTTCCACTGGAATGAAAGAGCACAGAAGCAGCAAAGCAGCATGCTGCATTAAACCTGCCTTCACAGAGGTTGAATGTGGAGAGGAGGCTTCAGTAGTCTGTCTGCACGCTGTTTAGCTAATCAATATAGCAAATGTGAGGTAAAGTGTCGCCAAGGTAACCGGTTAGAACTCCAAGTTGCGATGAGGCCTTAAAATGTATGGAAAGGGTCTTAAAAGGTTTTAAATTTGACTTCAGGATTCCTGAGGTACACACACACAGAGCAGGTACACACACACACACACACACAGCAGGTACACACACAGCAGATACACACACACAGCAGGTACAC
>JAURVH010000023.1:203262-230762 GCA_036324595.1 Champsocephalus gunnari
TCTCTCACACACTCTCTCACAGACTCTCTCAGGTGCTCTCTCTCTCTCTCAGACTCTCTCAGGTGGTCTCTCTCTCTCTCAGGTGAGCTCTCTCTCACAGACTCTCTCAGGTACTCTCTCTCACAGACTCTCTCAGGTGCTCTCTCTCTCTCTCTCTCACAGACTCTCTCAGGTGCTCTCTCTCTCTCTCTCTCACTCTCTCAGTCTCTCTCTCAGGTGCTCTCTCTCTCTCACAGACTCTCTCAGGTACTCTCTCAGGTGCTCTCTCTCTCTCACAGACTCTCTCAGTCTCTCTCAGGTGCTCTCTCTCTCACAGACTCTCTCAGGTGCTCTCTCTCTCACAGACTCTCTCAGGTGCTCTCTCTCTCACAGACTCTCTCAGGTGCTCTCTCTCTCAGGTGCTCTCTCTCTCACAGACTCTCTCAGGTGCTCTCTCTCACAGACTCTCTCAGGTACTCTCACAGACTCTCTCAGGTACTCTCTCAGGTGCTCTCTCTCTCACAGACTCTCTCAGGTGCTCTCTCTCTCTCTCTCTCTCTCAGGTGCTCTCTCTCTCTCACAGACTCTCTCAGGTACTCTCTCAGGTGCTCTCTCTCTCTCACACACTCTCTCACAGACTCTCTCAGGTGCTCTCTCTCTCTCTCAGACTCTCTCAGGTGCTCTCTCTCTCTCTCAGGTGAGCTCTCTCTCACAGACTCTCTCAGGTACTCTCTCTCACAGACTCTCTCAGGTGCTCTCTCTCTCTCTCACAGACTCTCTCAGGTGCTCTCTCTCTCTCTCTCTCTCAGGTCACTCTCTCTCTCTCTCACAGACTCGCTCAGGTGAGCTCTAAGGGCAGGCTTGTGGAGGGGGGGGGACTCAGGGCGGGGCTTACCTCTATGATGTGACGTTGAGTTTCCTGTTTCAGTTGCCATGGCGATCCCAGCCTCCTCCCCCTGGTTGGTCAGTGAGATGGGAGAGGCTCTCTGCAGCGTGGTGGCTCCGCCCCCTTACTCCTACGACCCCAACGGCATGGACTTACCCCGAGGTCAGAGGTCAACCACTGCAAACACAACCTGTCCCTTGCTGCAGCTTCCTGACTCTCTCTCTCTCTCTCTCTGTCTCTCTCTCTCTCTCTCTCTCTCTCTGTGCAGACTGCAGGGTTCTTCAGTACTACTTCAACCTAGGAGTCCAGGTGAGTTATCTGCAGGTGTCCGATAGTCTGTTAGTCCGGTGTAAACATTTAATAACATTTATATACAGTGGTACCATCAGAGCTGCTGGCAGCAGCAGTCGTACTCCCCCCACTCCACAGGAGGTATCCTACCCCTACCAGCACTACAGCCCCTACCTGAGCCAGGAGCCCCCCCTGCACGGTGAGACCAGCCTCTCTGATTGGCTGCTGTCAGCTCTGACGGCCAATCAGAAGCTTCCTGAGCTGCAGTCACACCTACTTCACTGTTTTCACAATAAGAGGGAGGCTTTCACAATAAGAGGGAGGCTTTCACAATAAGAGGGAGAGTTTCAGAGTAAGAAGGGGAGGCTGTGGTGCAGTGGGTTAGTGCTTGGGTGTTGGGATCAGGGGAGCAGGTTCAAACCCCACTGCAGTCAGCATGTCGTTTCACCCCAAAGTGCTCCGGTGGGGATTGCCCACAGTATTGAGTATGTGAGTCGCTTTGGATAAAAGCGTCTAAGAAGTAACATGTGATGTAAGAGTCTTATAATTGTGTGGTTATGAAGTGAGGTGATTTGAACCCCTGCCAACAGGAAGTTGATCCTCCTTCTTCTGCCCCCAGCTGCCGCCCCTTCATATCCTGAGACAACAAGAAGCCCCCACCATTCCCCCTCTTCCTACCCAGAATCCAGCAGGGCCGGTGACGGACAGACAGACGGACACAGCAGTGGTCAGTACAGATAACACCAGGTGTGAGGACCTGAAACCAGTTCCTAAATATCTATTCAGAATTACTGTTTTTAAACTGCATGAGAAACAGACTGCCGGACGGACCCATTCCCTCCTCGGAGTGGCGAGGAGAGACGGACCCATTCCCTCCTCTGAGTGGTGAGGAGAGACGGACCCATTCCCTCCTCTGAGTGGTGAGGAGAGACGGACCCATTCCCTCCTCGGAGGGTCGAGGAGAGACGGACCCATTCCCTCCTCGGAGTGGCGAGGAGAGACGGACCCATTCCCTCCTCGGAGTGGCGAGGAGAGACGGACCCATTCCCTCCTCGGAGGGGCGAGGAGAGACGGACCCATTCCCTCCTTGGAGGGGCGAGGAGAGCCGGACCCATTCCCTCCTCGGAGTGGCGAGGAGAGACGGACCCATTCCCTCCTCGGAGGGTCGAGGAGAGACGGACCCATTCCCTCCTCGGAGGGTCGAGGAGAGACGGACCCATTCCCTCCTCGGAGGGGCGGACCCATTCCCTCCTCGGAGTGGTGAGGAGAGGCGGACCCATTCCCTCCTCGGAGTGGTGAGGAGAGACGGACCCATTCCCTTCTCGGAGTGGCGAGGAGAGACGGACCCATTCCCTCCTCGGAGTGGTGAGGAGAGACGGACCCATTCCCTCCTCGGAGTGTCGAGGAGAGACGGACCCATTCCCTCCTCGGAGTGGTGAGGAGAGACGGACCCATTCCCTCCTCGGAGTGGCGAGGAGAGACGGACCCATTCCCTCCTCGGAGTGGGGAGGAGAGACGGACCCATTCCCTCCTCGGAGTGGTGAGGAGAGACGGACCCATTCCCTCCTCGGAGGGGCGAGGAGAGACGGACCCATTCCCTCCTCGGAGTGGCGAGGAGAGACGGACCCATTCCCTCCTCGGAGTGGGGAGGAGAGACGGACCCATTCCCTCCTCGGAGTGGTGAGGAGAGATGGACCCATTCCCTCCTCGGAGTGGTGAAGAGAGACGGACCCATTCCCTCCTCGGAGTAGTGAGGACGGACCCATTCCCTCCTCGGAGTAGTGAGGACGGACCCATTCCCTCCTCGGAGTAGTGAGGACGGACCCATTCCCTCCTCGGAGTAGTGAAGACGGACCCATTCCCTCCTCGGAGTAGTGAGGAGAGACGGACCCATTCCCTCCTCGGAGGGGCGAGGAGAGACGGACCCATTCCCTCCTCGGAGGGGCGAGGAGAGACGGACCCATTCCCTCCTCGGAGTGGCGAGGAGAGACGGACCCATTCCCTCCTCGGAGGGGCGAGGAGAGACGGACCCATTCCCTCCTCGGAGTGGCGAGGAGAGACGGACCCATTCCCTCCTCGGAGTGGTGAGGAGAGACGGACCCATTCCCTCCTCGGAGTGGTGAGGAGAGACGGACCCATTCCCTCCTGAGTGGCGAGGAGAGACGGACCCATTCCCTCCTCTGAGTGGTGAGGAGAGACGGACCCATTCCCTCTTCGGAGTGGTGAGGAGAGACGGACCCATTCCCTCCTCGGAGTGGCGAGGAGAGACGGACCCATTCCCTCCTCGGAGTGGCGAGGAGAGACGGACCCCATTCCCTCTTCGGAGTGGCGAGGAGAGACGGACCCATTCCCTCTTCGGAGTGGCGAGGAGGGACGGACCCATTCCCTCCTCGAGTGGTGAGGAGAGACGGACCCATTCCCTCCTCGGAGTGGTGAGGAGAGACGGACCCATTCCCTCCTCGGAGGGGCGAGGAGAGACGGACCCATTCCCTCCTCGGAGTGGTGAGGAGAGACGGACCCATTCCCTCCTCGGAGTGGGGAGGAGAGACGGACCCATTCCCTCCTCGGAGTGGTGAGGAGAGACGGACCCATTCCCTCCTCGGAGTGGTGAGGAGAGACGGACCCATTCCCTCCTCGGAGTGGTGAGGAGAGACGGACCCATTCCCTCCTCGGAGTGGTGAGGAGAGACGGACCCATTCCCTCCTCGGAGCTGAGAACCAGGGCTCAGATCTGGAGGAACTGATCCCGCGATTAGCATCAGTTCCAGTGAGAGCCTCATTGAGCATCACAAACGAGACCGACAGTCTCCACGTCTGCTCTGGATCCTCCCCCCCCTTCTGTGCCCGGCTGAGTCTGCTTCCTGGCGTTACCAAGTCCTGGATCTGATCTCTCGTGGGCCGGCTGCAGGTCCTGGATCTGATCTCTTGTGGGCCGGCTGCAGGTCCCGCAGAGTCTCAGTTTGAACCTGTAGACCAGCTGATGTAGTTTGATAGTTTTCACGGTTATAATGGATATGACTAACTCTTTGTTGTCTCCCCCCTCAGGCCCCTCCTCCTCCATGGAAGCCTCCCACCCTGTTAACCCCCCCCGGCCTGCTGTATCAGGATCAAACCCTCTGATGCACCTGCCATATGAAGCCCCCCCCCACATCCTACCTGCCCTCTGCCCCTGCCCCCTCTCCTCTTCCTCACCCCTCCCACCTTTCCCATCACTCCTCATACCACTGCCTCCCCCACTCTGCCCACTGGGGGGCACTGCAGAACGGGGGACACACAGCGAGGGTGTACTGCCCCCCCCCCACCTCCCACATGGTGGGTTATATCACAGCCCAGCCCCCCCCACCACACCACCCACTACCTCCCCCCCTCCATCTGACTCCCACCACCTCCCCCCCTCCATCTGACTCCCACCCACTACCTCCCCCCCTCCATCTGACTCCCACCCACTACCTCCCCCCCCTCCATCTGACTCCCACCACACCACCCACTACCTCCCCCCCTCCACCTGACTCCCACCACACCACCCACTACCTCCCCCCCCTCCATCTGACTCCCACCACACCACCCACTACCTCCCCCCCTCTCCATCTGACTCCCACCACACCACCCACTACCTCCCCCCTCCATCTGACTCCCACCACACCACCCACTACCTCCCCCCCTCTCCATCTGACTCCCACCACACCACCCACTACCTCCCCCCCTCCATCTGACTCCCACCCACTACCTCCCCCCCTCCATCTGACTCCCACCACACCACCCACTACCTCCCCCCCTCCATCTGACTCCCACCACACCACCCACTACCTCCCCCCCTCTCCATCTGACTCCCACCACACCACCCACTACCTCCCCCCCTCCATCTGACTCCTACCTCCCCCCTCCATCTGACTCCCACCACACCACCCACTACCTCCCCCCCTCCATCTGACTCCCACCCACTACCTCCCCCCCCTCCATCTGACTCCCACCACACCTCCATCTGACTCCCACCACACCACCCACTACCTCCCCCCCTCCACCTGACTCCCACCACACCACCCACTACCTCCCCCCCTCCATCTGACTCCCACCACACCACCCACTACCTCCCCCCCTCCACCTGACTCCCACCACACCACCCACTACCTCCCCCCCTCCATCTGACTCCCACCACACCACCCACTACCTCCCCCCCCTCTCCATCTGACTCCCACCACACCACCCACTACCTCCCCCCCTCCACCTGACTCCCACCACACCACCCACTACCTCCCCCCCTCTCCATCTGACTCCCACCACACCACCCACTACCTCCCCCCCTCCATCTGACTCCCACCCACTACCTCCATCTGACTCCCACCCACTACCTCCATCTGACTCCCACCCACTACCTCCCCCCCTCCATCTGACTCCCACCACACCACCCACTACCTCCCCCCCCTCCACCTGACTCCCACCACACCACCCACTACCTCCCCCCCTCCACCTGACTCCCACCACACCACCCACTACCTCCCCCCCTCCCTCTGACTCCCACCACACCACCCACTACCTCCCCCCCCTCTCCATCTGACTCCCACCACACCACCCACTACCTCCCCCCCTCCATCTGACTCCCACCACACCACCCACTACCTCCCCCCCTCCATCTGACTCCCACCACACCACCCACTACCTCCCCCCTCCCTCTGACTCCCCCCACGTCCCCAATGAGCAGCGCTAACGAGTCAGCAGGACGTTTTCACAGCGCTGAGAAAACTAAAAATGTCTGCAAACAAATGTAAATGTTTGAAGTCCCAGTTTGAGAGGGATCGCTTTGAGTTGGCCTTCTGTTGGAACGGCTTGTTCTGTGACTGAATAAAGGGTTACACCAGCAGACGGTTGTTGTTGTTGTTGTTGCTTTCTTCAGGGATATGAAGAGCTGCAGTCATTTCGACATGTGGCTTTCGATGTAATTCACTTTCATTACGTTTTGAAATGTAGTTTTTGTATAATTCTATTTTAAACGTCGTTTTAATATTTTTGTTTCCATGTGAACTTTCGCCCGTTGATTAAAGATGCGCTTCATTTGAATATTGACACAATAACGGCTCATTACAGAAAATAACTTTATTTAAAAAAACAGATCATCCTTAGGTACAAAACAGGAGGTAGTTAGTCCTCCAATGGAGTGAAGCTTTGTGGTGTTGTCATGGTAACAGCTCGGGGGGGATCTCCACGGTCCAGAGGTCACGACCCCCCCGAGCGCTCAGTGGGGCCTTAAGCCAACGTGGATTGGACAGCCGGGTCAGGTGCTTCTGCTGCAGACCAATCAGAAGAGCTGCCTGCTCCAGCTCCTGTAGCTCCGCCCCCTGCAGGGAGGAGGGGCACTGCCAGGTCCCGCCCACATCCACCAGACCTGAAACAGAGACGAGGCCTTCAGGAACACACAGGCGCTGCCTTCAGGTACACACAGGCGCTGCCTTCAGGTACACACAGTAAAGGTGTTTCTTACCTGCCACCACCCCGCGGCCGAACCTCTCTCCTCCCTCCAGCAGCTCTTGGATCTGACCCCGGTTCATCAGTCCGCTCAGCGCCTGTCTCCATTCGCCCCCCTCCCAGTCCCTCTGGGCGATGTGGATCCCCAGAGTCTGGTTCTCTAGCGGCGCCAAAACCGGCCGCCAGCGACTTTCCACCGTCTTCAGCCCGTCCAGAACCAGGCCGGCGTAGGGCTGCCGGAACGACAAGCACCACACCTGCTGCGCCATTCTGAAAATCAAACGCACCTCACGTGTGAATCAAACGCACCTCACGTGTGAATCAAACGCACCTCACGTGTGAATCAAACGCACCTCACGTTTAAATCAAACGCTCCTCACGTGTAAATCAAACGCTCCTCACGTATAAATCAAACGCACCTCACGTGTAAATCAAACGCTCCTCACGTATAAATCAAACGCACCTCACGTATAAATCAAACGCACCTCACGTGTAAATCAACGCTCCTCACGTATAAATCAAACGCACCTCACGTGTAAATCAAACGCTCCTCACGTATAAATCAAACGCACCTCACGTATAAATCAAACGCACCTCACGTTTAAATCAAACGCACCTCACGTATAAATCAAACGCTCCTCACGTATAAATCATACGCACCTCACGTTTAAATCAAACGCACCTCACGTTTAAATCAAACGCTCCTCACGTATAAATCAAACGCACCTCACGTATAAATCAAACGCTCCTCACGTATAAATCAAACGCACCTCACGTTTAAATCAAACGCACCTCACGTTTAAATCAAACGCACCTCACGTATAAATCAAACGCTCCTCACGTATAAATCAAACGCACAACGCACCTCACGTGTGAATCAAACGCATCACATAAATCAAACGCTCCTCACGTGTAAATCAAACGCTCCTCACGTATAACTCAAACGCACCTCACGTATAAATCAAACGCACCTCACGTGTGAATCAAACGCACCTCACGTGTAAATCAAACGCACCTCACGTATAAATCAAACGCTCCTCACGTATAAATCAAACGCTCCTCACGTATAAATCAAACGCACCTCACGTGTGAATCAAACGCATCACATAAATCAAACGCACCTCACGTATAAATCAAACGCACCTCACGTGTAAATCAAACGCACCTCACGTGTGAATCAAACGCACCTCACGTATAAATCAAACGCACCTCACGTATAAATCAAACGCACCTCACGTGTGAATCAAACGCACCTCACGTATAAATCAAACGCTCCTCACGTATAAATCAAACGCACCTCACGTATAAATCAAACGCTCCTCACGTATAAATCAAACGCACCTCACGTATAAATCAAACGCTCCTCACGTATAAATCAAACGCTCCTCACGTTTAAAACAAACGCACCTCACGTATAAATCAAACGCACCTCACGTATAAATCAAACGCACCTCACGTGTGAATCAAACGCACCTCACGTATAAATCAAACGCTCCTCACGTATAAATCAAACGCACCTCACGTATAAATCAAACGCTCCTCACGTATAAATCAAACGCACCTCACGTATAAATCAAACGCTCCTCACGTATAAATCAAACGCACCTCACGTTTAAATCAAACGCACCTCACGTTTAAATCAAACGCACCTCACGTATAAATCAAACGCTCCTCACGTATAAATCAAACGCACAACGCACCTCACGTGTGAATCAAACGCATCACATAAATCAAACGCTCCTCACGTGTAAATCAAACGCTCCTCACGTATAACTCAAACGCACCTCACGTATAAATCAAACGCACCTCACGTGTGAATCAAACGCACCTCACGTGTAAATCAAACGCACCTCACGTATAAATCAAACGCTCCTCACGTATAAATCAAACGCTCCTCACGTATAAATCAAACGCACCTCACGTGTGAATCAAACGCATCACATAAATCAAACGCACCTCACGTATAAATCAAACGCTCCTCACGTATAAATCAAACGCACCTCACGTATAAATCAAACGCACCTCACGTGTAAATCAAACGCACCTCACGTGTGAATCAAACGCACCTCACGTATAAATCAAACGCACCTCACGTATAAATCAAACGCACCTCACGTGTGAATCAAACGCACCTCACGTATAAATCAAACGCTCCTCACGTATAAATCAAACGCACCTCACGTATAAATCAAACGCTCCTCACGTATAAATCAAACGCACCTCACGTATAAATCAAACGCTCCTCACGTATAAATCAAACGCTCCTCACGTTTAAAACAAACGCACCTCACACAAATCTTCCACTAGGATATATTCACAGGCTGTGCTTTAGGAAGTTTAGTGTCAGTAACTGTTCAATGTTGTTCAATGTTTCCCTCAGCTGACGGACTGTTATTCAGGTCGCACAGACTCCACTTCTGCTTCTCTCAGTGTTTCTTCTTCTCCGGGTGAAATGTGTGCAGCGGCTCTGCTGCCCTCATCAGGCGGACCGGGGTAAAGCAGCGGCACATGTTTAATCATGTTGTTAACGGTGGGGTAGGTCATTCACTTCAGAAACACTTAAAGGTGGGGTAGGTAATTCACTTCAGAAACACTTAAAGGTGGGGTAGGTCATTCACTTCAGAAACACTTAAAGGTGGGGTAGGTCATTCACTTCAGAAACACTTAAAGGTGGGGTAGGTAATTCCCTTCAGAAACACTTAAAGGTGGGGTAGGTCATTCCCTTCAGAAACACTTAAAGGTGGGGTAGGTCATTCCCTTCAGAAACACTTAAAGGTGGGGTAGGTCATTCCCTTCAGAAACACTTAAAGGTGGGGTAGGTCATTCACTTCAGAAACACTTAAAGGTGGGGTAGGTCATTCCCTTCAGAAACACTTAAAGGTGGGGTAGGTAATTCCCTTCAGAAACACTTAAAGGTGGGGTAGGTAATTCCCTTCAGAAACACTTAAAGGTGGGGTAGGTCATTCCCTTCAGAAACACTTAAAGGTGGGGTAGGTCATTCCCTTCAGAAACACTTAAAGGTGGGGTAGGTCATTCCCTTCAGAAACACTTAAAGGTGGGGTAGGTCATTCCCTTCAGAAACACTTAAAGGTGGGGTAGGTCATTCACTTCAGAAACACTTAAAGGTGGGGTAGGTCATTCCCTTCAGAAACACTTAAAGGTGGGGTAGGTAATTCACTTCAGAAACACTTAAAGGTGGGGTAGGTAATTCACTTCAGATACACTTAAAGGTGGGGTAGGTAATTCCCTTCAGAAACACTTAAAGGTGGGGTAGGTCATTCCCTTCAGAAACACTTAAAGGTGGGGTAGGTCATTCCCTTCAGAAACACTTAAAGGTGGGGTAGGTCATTCCCTTCAGAAACACTTAAAGGTGGGGTAGGTCATTCCCTTCAGAAACACTTAAAGGTGGGGTAGGTCATTCCCTTCAGAAACACTTAAAGGTGGGGTAGGTCATTCACTTCAGAAACACTTAAAGGTGGGGTAGGTCATTCCCTTCAGAAACACTTAAAGGTGGGGTAGGTAATTCACTTCAGAAACACTTAAAGGTGGGGTAGGTAATTCACTTCAGATACACTTAAAGGTGGGGTAGGTAATTCCCTTCAGAAACACTTAAAGGTGGGGTAGGTCATTCCCTTCAGAAACACTTAAAGGTGGGGTAGGTCATTCCCTTCAGAAACACTTAAAGGTGGGGTAGGTCATTCCCTTCAGAAACACTTAAAGGTGGGGTAGGTCATTCCCTTCAGAAACACTTAAAGGTGGGGTAGGTAATTCCCTTCAGAAACACTTAAAGGTGGGGTAGGTCATTCCCTTCAGAAACACTTAAAGGTGGGGTAGGTCATTCCCTTCAGAAACACTTAAACTCATCTGGTGCCCTCATTGGTCATGTGCGCGTTCGTGTGTGTTGGGGGCGGGGCTCTGAGAGGAAGTCTGAAGGAAGCTGCTTTCTCCGTTCTTACCCCCCCACCTTAAAGAACTGAAGCTGTCAGCAAATATATTAATGTCAGTGACTCTGACTCAGTCAAATTAAAATAAACATGATTTTACTTTTGGAATAAATGAGTAAATTAAACATGGTGATCATCCCTCAGCTGAAACACACACACACACCCACACACACACACACACACACACACACACCCACACACACACACACACACACGCGTTAGTGACAGTGTGTTCATGTGTAATCATGTTGTTGAAAGACCATTTTAATAGATTAGAAACGAGACAGGCATCTTTAGCATCATCATGAACATGTAGAGTCACATCAGATCAACCAATCACAGACACCGTCAGCGATGACATCACAGTTGTTTAGAGTCGGGGAGGTCCTGATCATTTATTCCGGTAAATGACTCTGACCCACTAACTGACCCGACCGAAGTGACTGAGTCTGTGAGTTCTCGGCTCAGACCCACCAGCGTCAGCACGATCTCACCTCCACTGACTCCCGGAGAACCAGGTCAACGAACTGCTGCTTCAGTTCAGACGAGTCTTTAATCTGCTGAAGGACTCTGGTATCAGTGATGAGGTGTGTTCCTACCTAAGCGTGTGTGTGGCAGGGTGCAGTCTCACCTCTGAAGCCGGAGAGGAGAGCACATGTCTTTGAAGTGTCCCAGTCCAAAAGGTGGGATCAGTTTATTTGAAGAAAAGTAGGTCCAAACTAACACAGGTTTCACCTCCTCTCTTTAACACGTTATAATCTACTAAACACATCGTGCTGTGATCGTGGTCTAATATGAAACTCTAATTCACAGTCTTACATTTATTACCAAAATGTTTCACTTCAGCTTCAACTCAGTTGTGACGTTTCAAAATCTCCCGATAGAATTCAGAGGCATCTCCTCATAAAGAGACCGGTGATGATAAAAAGCTCATTCACCAAATCAATTCACATCGATTTTTATTTTCCGTCGCAGATGGCGGGGACTAACACTCACTAACCCAGACGTATCCCACAGGTTTCGGAGGCAGTTCCTCACGTAGGCAGGTACTAATACTCACAAACACTTCTTCCATAAAATCATTCCATTCAAAGCAAATCAAGAGATATTCACCCAGGTTGAGAGAACCTTACCGAGAGCCGTCTAACCCAGCTCTGAAGGCCAGAGCCTACGGGAGAGAGCATACCAGGGGTTCCCCCCCCTCTCCCGTAGGCTCTGAAGGCCAGAGCCTACGGGAGAGAGTATACCAGGGTTTCCCCCCCCCTCCCGTAGGCTCTGAAGGCCAGAGCCTACGGGAGAGAGTATACCAGGGTTTCCCCCCCCCTCCCGTAGGCTCTGAAGGCCAGAGCCTACGGGAGAGAGTATACCAGGGTTTCCCCCCCCCTCCCGTAGGCTCTGAAGGCCAGAGCCTACGGGAGAGAGTATACCAGGGGTTCCCCCCCCTCTCCCCGACGAAATCCAAACAGCCAGTCTTTCTATCTCAAAGAACCGGATAGAAAACCCACAAACACCTCCTCTATACCCAACCAACACATCCCACTGGCTCTGGCATAAGACACACCTTCCCAAGTTTGTGTAACACAAAACATGACTAGACATATTCTATGACTATGACATAACCACCTTTTTGAGGCCTCCATGTGTTTCTCCTTAAGTCCGGAGCCCCCCCCCTGCTGTGAGAGGAGAGGGAAGAACCTGCCTCCTCTCTATCAGAGAGCAGGGCATGAATCATTGTTAGGTCTTACACTCAACTTAACAAACCACTTTGTTTTGTTTATGCTGTAAATATAGAAACACCTAAAATATGAAGCATTTTAATTGTGGGTTATACAAGAATATAATTGATTATATTTGATTATAACTATCTTTCGTTTTAAGTATTCAACATACTCTGAAGCTGTCAACACAGTGGAGGCAAAACAGCTGTTTCTGTGATGTCATCGTCTCTTGTTACCATAGCAACTGATGGATCAGATGCTGCAAAAGAGCAGGAGGAGAAACACGTCCAAAATGAAACCGTCAACAATAATATGTATACTTTCACAGAAACAGTCGCACTTATAAAATTATGACTTTCAGAATAAAGTGTGCATTGCTTCTGAGATAAGGTCCCACGGTGGACAGGAAGGGGCGGGGCTTGCAGTGGGTCACATCACGGTGGACAGGAAGGGGCGGAGCTTGCAGTGAGTCACATCACGGTGGACAGGAAGGGCGGGGCTTGCAGTGGGTCACATCACGGTGGACAGGAAGGGGCGGGGCTTGCAGTGGGTCACATCACGGTGGACAGGAAGGGGCGGAGCTTGCAGTGAGTCACATCACGGTGGACAGGAAGGGCGGGGCTTGCAGTGAGTCACATCACGGTGGACAGGAAGGGCGGGGCTTGCAGTGGGTCACATCACGGTGGACAGGAAGGGGCGGGGCTTGCAGTGGGTCACATCACGGTGGACAGGAAGGGGCGGAGCTTGCAGTGAGTCACATCACGGTGGACAGGAAGGGCGGGGCTTGCAGTGGGTCACATCACGGTGGACAGGAAGGGGCGGGGCTTGCAGTGGGTCACATCACGGTGGACAGGAAGGGGCGGAGCTTGCAGTGAGTCACATCACGGTGGACAGGAAGGGCGGGGCTTGCAGTGAGTCACATCACGGTGGACAGGAAGGGCGGGGCTTGCAGTGGGTCACATCACGGTGGACAGGAAGGGGCGGGGCTTGCAATGGGGCACATTACGGTGGACAGGAAGGGCGGGGCTTGCAGTGGGTCACATCACGGTGGACAGGAAGGGGCGGGGCTTGCAGTGGGTCACATCACGGTGGACAGGAAGGGCGGGGCTTGCAGTGGGTCACATCACGGTGGACAGGAAGGGCGGGGCTTGCAGTGGGTCACATCACGGTGGACAGGAAGGGCGGGGCTTGCAGTGGGTCACATCACGGTGGACAGGAAGGGGCGGGGCTTGCAGTGGGTCACATTACGGTGGACAGGAAGGGCGGGGCTTGCAGTGGGTCACATCACGGTGGACAGGAAGGGGCGGAGCTTGCAGTGGGTCACATCACGGTGGACAGGAAGGGCGGGGCTTGCAGTGGGTCACATCACGGTGGACAGGAAGGGGCGGAGCTTGCAGTGGGTCACATCACGGTGGACAGGAAAGGCGGGGCTTGCAGTGTGTCACATCACGGTGGACAGGAAGGGGCGGAGCTTGCAGTGGGTCACATCACGGTGGACAGGAAGGGGCGGGGCTTACAGTCGGTCACATTCAAACTCGGGGTCGGCTTCCGAGGGGCGGGGCATGTCGATGAAGAAGACTTCCTGATTGGCCGGTGGGGGGGTGCAGGGTGGTTCAGGTGTCGGGGGTGAATACTTCCTGCAGGGGCGGGGCTTGAACCGGCGCAGCCTCGCCCCGCCCCCGCCTCGCATCCTAGCACCGCCCTCCCCCCCGCTGCTTAGCCCCGCCCCCCCCCCTCCGGACGCAGGGCAGCAGCGCCTTCACGTCCCGTCTGAACTGAGAGCTCAGGCCGAAGTAGATCAGAGGGTTGTAGAAGCTGGCCGACTTGGCGAAAAGGCGAGTGAAGATGCTCGTGAGGTCTGGGACGAGGAGGCCGCACGCCGAGCAGACGGACACCACGGCGTACGGAGACCACGCCAGGATGAACGCTGTGCAGATCACTATGGATACCTGGGGGCCAATCAGGGGGGTCAGAGACAGACTGACACACACACACACAAACACACACATCCACACACAGTATTCCCGGATAACCCGGAGCCAGCCCATTTAGGGCTTTGAAAACAAATAAAAGGAGTTTAAAATCTATTGGCTTATGGCCAGTGAGGAGACGTGTAGCTGCGTTCTGCACTAGCTGCAGGCGTCTGACTGAGGCCTGGTCCATACCCACACACAGAGCGCCGCAGTAATCCAGTCTCGAGGTAAGAAAAGGCGTTCATAACCCTTTCTAGGTCTTTAGAAGATAAACACGACTTGGTCTTAGCTCTCTATAGAGTGAACTTAGAGAGTGACGTCTCTCTCTATGTTCACTCTCTATAGAGACGTCTCTCTCGATGTTCACTCTCTATAGAGACGTCCCTCTCGATGTTCACTCTCTATAGAGACGTCCCTCTCTATGTTCACTCTCTAGAGACGTCCCTCTCTATGTTCACTCTCTAGAGACGTCACTCTCTATGTTCACTCTCTAGAGACGTCTCTCTGTATGTTCACTCTCTCTAGAGACGTCCCTCTCTATGTTCACTCTCTAGAGACGTCCCTCTCTATGTTCACTCTCTAGAGACTTCTCTCTCTATGTTCACTCTCTTTAGAGACGTCTCTCTCTATGTTCACTCTCTAGAGACGTCTCTCTCTATGTTCACTCTCTATATGTTCACACTCTAGAGACGTCCCTCTCTATGTTCACTCTCTAGAGACGTCCCTCTCTATGTTCACTCTCTAGAGACGTCTCTCTGTATGTTCACTCTCTAGAGACGTCCCTCTCTATGTTCACTCTCTAGAGACGTCTCTCTGTATGTTCACTCTCTAGAGACGTCCCTCTCTATGTTCACTCTCTAGAGACGTCTCTCTGTATGTTCACTCTCTAGAAACGTCCCTCTCTATGTTCACTCACTATAGTGACGTCTCTCTCTATGTTCACTCTCTTGAGACGTCCCTCTCTATGTTCACTCTCTAGAGACGTCCCTCTCTATGTTCACTCTCTAGAGACGTCCCTCTCTATGTTCACTCTCTAGAGACGTCTCTCTGTATGTTCACTCTCTCTAGAGACGTCCCTCTCTATGTTCACTCTCAAGAGACGTCCCTCTCTATGTTCACTCTCTAGAGACTTCTCTCTCTATGTTCACTCTCTTTAGAGACGTCTCTCTCTATGTTCACTCTCTAGAGACGTCTCTCTCTATGTTCACTCTCTATATGTTCACACTCTAGAGACGTCCCTCTCTATGTTCACTCTCTAGAGACGTCCCTCTCTATGTTCACTCTCTAGAGACGTCTCTCTGTATGTTCACTCTCTAGAGACGTCCCTCTCTATGTTCACTCTCGAGAGACGTCTCTCTGTATGTTCACTCTCTAGAGACGTCCCTCTCTATGTTCACTCTCTATAGAGACGTCCCTCTCTATGTTCACTCTCTAGAGACGTCTCTCTGTATGTTCACTCTCTAGAGACTTCCCTCTCTATGTTCACTCTCTAGAGACGTCCCTCTCTATGTTCACTCTCTAGAGACGTCCCTCTATGTTCACTCTCTAGAGACGTCCCTCTATGTTCACTCTCGAGAGGCGTCCCTCTCGATGTTCACTCTCTATAGAGACGTCCCTCTCTATGTTCACTCTCTAGAGACGTCCCTCTCTATGTTCACTCTCTAGAGACGTCCCTCTCTATGTTCACTCACTATAGTGACGTCTCTCTCGATGTTCCTCTGCCGGTCGCTCAGCCCCACCCCCGTCATGGCGTTTCCTCTCTTCACCGTGTTGATGATGGAAACGTAGCAGAAGAGCATCAGCAGCACCGGCAGGAAGAAGCAGGAAACAAGCAGAGACACGATGTAGGAGCGCGAGGAGAGAGAGTAACTCGCCCTCGACCAGTCGATCTCACAGGTCCCATAGCCACGGTCTGAGGTCAGAGGTCATGAGGGGGTCAGAGTTCAGAGGGGGTCAGAAACATATTACTGTTAGATGCTTCACTGAGTTACCTGTTAGTGAAATTAGTGGTAAACAGTTGACACTTTATTGTGCAAAGTAAAAAGGAAGTTGTGTGTGTGTGTGTGTGTGTGTGTGTGTGTGTGTGTGTGTGTGTGTGTGTGTGTGTGTGTAAAAAAGTGTTTCCTGCCTTTGTATCTCCCCCAGCCCAGCAGAGGGGCGCCGGCCCAGAATGCGGCAGTGATCCAGATCAGAACC
This sequence comes from Champsocephalus gunnari, assembly GCA_036324595.1. Classification (NCBI taxonomy): domain Eukaryota; kingdom Metazoa; phylum Chordata; class Actinopteri; order Perciformes; family Channichthyidae; genus Champsocephalus; species Champsocephalus gunnari. The sequence continues at coordinate 219,709 of JAURVH010000023.1, forward strand.
AGAGCCACACACACACTGCCTAGACTGATGTGATGAGCTGAAACACACACACACACACACACTGAAAAACACCGAAACACATACCGAAACACACACTGAGACACACACTGAAACACACACACAGAAACACACTGAAACACACACAGAAACACACACTGAAACACACACTGAAACACACACAGAAACACACACAGAAACACACACAGAAACACACACTGAAACATACTGAAACACACACACTGAAACACACACTGAAACACACTGACACACACTGAAACACACTGAAACACACACTGACACACACTGAAACACACACTGAAACACACACTGAAACACACACTGTAACACACTGAAACACACTGAAACACACACTGAAACACACCAGTGACCATGTTCCATAGTGACATCACTATGGAACACTGGTCTCCTATTGGTCACCTCTGTGGGGGAGGCAGCCCTTCACGTAGCGTGAGATGCTAATAACTGTTAGCGTGTTGATGCTGCTCAGCCCGAACAGCAGCGTGAAGAAACCGTCCACCTGCACAGAAACACTGGTGAGATTTACCTTATATTATATTTATTAACTTTATTATATTTACTAACTTTCATATATTTACTAACTTTATTATATCTACTAACTTTAATATATTTACTAACTTTATTATATCTACTAACTTTATTATATCTACTAACTTTATTATATTTATTAACTTTATTATATTTACTAACTTTATTATATTTATGAACTTTATTATATCTACTAACTTTATTATATTTACTAACTTTATTATATCTACTAACTTTATTATATTTACTAACTTTATTATATCTACTAACTTTATTATATTTACTAACTTTATTATATCTACTAACTTTATTATATCTACTAACTTTATTATATTTACTAACTTTATTATATCTACTAACTTTATTATATTTACTAACTTTATTATATCTACTAACTTTAATATATTTACTAACTTTATTATATCTACTAACTTTATTATATCTACTAACTTTATTATATTTATTAACTTTATTATATTTACTAACTTTATTATATTTATTAACTTTATTATATCTACTAACTTTATTATATTTACTAACTTTATTATATCTACTAACTTTATTATATTTACTAACTTTATTATATCTACTAACTTTATTATATTTACTAACTTTATTATATCTACTAACTTTATTATATCTACTAACTTTATTATATTTACTAACTTTATTATATCTACTAACTTTATTATATCTACTAACTTTATTATATCTACTAACTTTATTATATTTACTAACTTTATTATATCTACTAACTTTATTATATTTACTAACTTTATTATATCTACTAACTTTATTATATTTACTAACTTTATTATTTTATTAACTTTATTATATCTACTAACTTTATTATATCTACTAACTTTATTATATTTACTAACTTTATTATATTTACTAACTTTATTATATCTACTAACTTTATTATATTTACTAACTTTATTATATCTACTAACTTTATTATATCTACTAACTTTATTATATCTACTAACTTTATTATATTTACTAACTTTATTATATTTATTAACTTTATTATATCTACTAACTTTATTATATTTACTAACTTTATTATATTTACTAACTTTATTATATCTACTAACTTTATTATATTTACTAACTTTATTATATCTACTAACTTTATTATATTTACTAACTTTATTATATCTACTAACTTTATTATATCTACTAACTTTATTATATTTACTAACTTTATTATATTTACTAACTTTATTATATTTATTAACTTTATTATATCTACTAACTTTATTATATTTACTAACTTTATTATATTTATTAACTTTATTATATCTACTAACTTTATTATATTTACTAACTTTATTATATCTACTAACTTTATTATATTTACTAACTTTATTATATTTATTAACTTTATTATATCTACTAACTTTATTATATTTACTAACTTTATTATATCTACTAACTTTATTATATTTACTAACTTTATTATATTTATTAACTTTATTATATCTACTAACTTTATTATATCTACTAACTTTATTATATTTACTAACTTTATTAACTTTATTATATCTACTAACTTTATTATATTTATTAACTTTATTATATCTACTAACTTTATTATATCTACTAACTTTATTATATTTACTAACTTTATTACATTTATTATTTTATTAACTTTATTATATTTACTAACTTTATTATATTTATTAACTTTATTATATTTACTAACTTTATTATATTTATTAACTTTATTATTTTATTAACTTTATTATATCTACTAACTTTATTATATCTACTAACTTTATTATATTTACTAACTTTATTATATCTACTAACTTTATTATATCTACTAACTTTATTATATCTACTAACTTTATTATATTTACTAACTTTATTATATTTATTAACTTTATTATATCTACTAACTTTATTATATCTACTAACTTTATTATATTTACTAACTTTATTAACTTTATTATATCTACTAACTTTATTATATTTATTAACTTTATTATATCTACTAACTTTATTATATTTACTAACTTTATTATATTTATTAACTTTATTATATCTACTAACTTTATTATATCTACTAACTTTATTATATTTACTAACTTTATTAACTTTATTATATCTACTAACTTTATTATATTTATTAACTTTATTATATCTACTAACTTTATTATATCTACTAACTTTATTATATTTACTAACTTTATTATATTTATTATTTTATTAACTTTATTATATTTACTAACTTTATTAACTTTATTATATTTACTAACTTTATTATATTTATTAACTTTATTATTTTATTAACTTTATTATATCTACTAACTTTATTATATCTACTAACTTTATTATATTTACTAACTTTATTATATCTACTAACTTTATTATATCTACTAACTTTATTATATCTACTAACTTTATTATATTTACTAACTTTATTATATTTATTAACTTTATTATATCTACTAACTTTATTATATCTACTAACTTTATTATATTTACTAACTTTATTAACTTTATTATATCTACTAACTTTATTATATTTATTAACTTTATTATATCTACTAACTTTATTATATTTACTAACTTTATTATATTTATTAACTTTATTATATCTACTAACTTTATTATATCTACTAACTTTATTATATTTACTAACTTTATTAACTTTATTATATCTACTAACTTTATTATATTTATTAACTTTATTATATCTACTAACTTTATTATATCTACTAACTTTATTATATTTACTAACTTTATTATATTTATTATTTTATTAACTTTATTATATTTACTAACTTTATTATATTTATTAACTTTATTATATTTACTAACTTTATTATATTTATTAACTTTATTATTTTATTAACTTTATTATATCTACTAACTTTATTATATCTACTAACTTTATTATATTTATTAACTTTATTATATCTACTAACTTTATTATATTTACTAACTTTATTATATTTATTAACTTTATTATATCTACTAACTTTATTATATTTACTAACTTTATTTTATTTACTAACTTTATTAACTTTATTATATCTACTAACTTTATTATATTTATTAACTTTATTATATCTACTAACTTTATTATATCTACTAACTTTATTATATTTACTAACTTTATTATATTTATTAACTTTATTATTTTATTAACTTTATTATATTTACTAACTTTATTATATTTATTAACTTTATTATTTTATTAACTTTATTATATCTACTAACTTTATTATATCTACTAACTTTATTATATTTACTAACTTTATTATATTTACTAACTTTATTATATCTACTAACTTTATTATATCTACTAACTTTATTATATTTACTAACTTTATTATATCTACTAACTTTATTATATTTACTAACTTTATTATATTTACTAACTTTATTATATCTACTAACTTTATTATATTTACTAACTTTAATATATTTATTAACTTTATTATTTTATTAACTTTATTATATCTACTAACTTTATTATATTTATTATTTTATTAACTTTATTATATTTACTAACTTTATTATATTTATTAACTTTATTATTTTATTAACTTTATTATATCTACTAACTTTATTATATCTACTAACTTTATTATATCTACTAACTTTATTATATTTACTAACTTTATTATATTTACTAACTTTATTATATTTACTAACTTTATTATATTTACTAACTTTATTATATTTATTAACTTTATTATTTTATTAACTTTATTATATCTACTAACTTTATTATATTTACTAACTTTATTATTTTATTAACTTTATTATATCTACTAACTTTATTATATCTACTAACTTTATTATATTTACTAACTTTATTATATTTACTAACTTTATTATATTTATTAACTTTATTATATCTACTAACTTTATTATATTTACTAACTTTATTATATTTATTAACTTTATTATATCTACTAACTTTATTATATTTACTAACTTTATTATATCTACTAACTTTATTATATTTACTTACTTTATTATATTTATTAACTTTATTATTTTATTAACTTTATTATATTTACTAACTTTATTATATCTACTAACTTTATTATATTTACTAACTTTATTATATTTACTAACTTTATTATATCTACTAACTTTATTATATTTACTAACTTTATTATATTTACTAACTTTATTATATTTACTAACTTTATTATATTTATTAACTTTATTATATCTACTAACTTTATTATATTTACTAACTTTATTATATCTACTAACTTTATTATATTTACTAACTTTATTATATTTATTAACTTTATTATTTTATTAACTTTATTATATTTATTAACTTTATTATATCTACTAACTTTATTATATCTACTAACTTTATTATATTTACTAACTTTATTAACTTTATTATATCTACTAACTTTATTATATTTATTAACTTTATTATATCTACTAACTTTATTATATCTACTAACTTTATTATATTTACTAACTTTATTATATTTATTATTTTATTAACTTTATTATATTTACTAACTTTATTATATTTATTAACTTTATTATATTTACTAACTTTATTATATTTATTAACTTTATTATTTTATTAACTTTATTATATCTACTAACTTTATTATATCTACTAACTTTATTATATTTACTAACTTTATTATATCTACTAACTTTATTATATCTACTAACTTTATTATATCTACTAACTTTATTATATTTACTAACTTTATTATATTTATTAACTTTATTATATCTACTAACTTTATTATATCTACTAACTTTATTATATTTACTAACTTTATTATATTTATTAACTTTATTATATTTACTAACTTTATTATATTTATTAACTTTATTATTTTATTAACTTTATTATATCTACTAACTTTATTATATCTACTAACTTTATTATATTTACTAACTTTATTATATCTACTAACTTTATTATATCTACTAACTTTATTATATCTACTAACTTTATTATATTTACTAACTTTATTATATTTATTAACTTTATTATATCTACTAACTTTATTATATCTACTAACTTTATTATATTTACTAACTTTATTAACTTTATTATATCTACTAACTTTATTATATTTATTAACTTTATTATATCTACTAACTTTATTATATTTACTAACTTTATTATATTTATTAACTTTATTATATCTACTAACTTTATTATATCTACTAACTTTATTATATTTACTAACTTTATTAACTTTATTATATCTACTAACTTTATTATATTTATTAACTTTATTATATCTACTAACTTTATTATATCTACTAACTTTATTATATTTACTAACTTTATTATATTTATATTTTATTAACTTTATTATATTACTAACTTTATTATATTTATTAACTTTATTATATTACTAACTTTATTTATTTAACTTTATTATTTATTAACTTTATTATATCTACTAACTTTATTATATCTACTAACTTTATTATATTTACTAACTTTATTATATCTACTAACTTTATTATATTTATTAACTTTATTATATCTACTAACTTTATTATATCTACTAACTTTATTATATTTACTAACTTTATTATTATTTATTAACTTTATTATATTTACTAACTTTATTATATTTATTAACTTTATTATATTACTAACTTTATTATATTTTAACTTTATTATTTTATAACTTTATTATATCTACTAACTTTATTATATCTACTAACTTTATTATATTTATTAACTTTATTATATCTACTAACTTTATTATATTTACTAACTTTATTATATTTATTAACTTTATTATATCTACTAACTTTATTATATTTACTAACTTTATTTATTTACTAACTTTATTAACTTTATTATATCTACTAACTTTATTATATTTATTAACTTTATTATATCTACTAACTTTATTATATCTACTAACTTTATTATATTTACTAACTTTTATATTTATTAACTTTATTATTTTATTAACTTTATTATATTTACTAACTTTATTATATTATTAACTTTATTATTTTATTAACTTTATTATATCTACTAACTTTATTATATCTACTAACTTTATTATTTACTAACTTTATTATATTTACTAACTTTATTATATTTACTAACTTTATTATATCTACTAACTTTATTATATTTACTAACTTTATTATATCTATACTTTATATATCTACTAACTTTATTATATTTACTAACTTTATTATATCTACTAACTTTATTATATCTACTAACTTTATTATATTTACTAACTTTATTATATTACTTAATTTTATACTTTATATTTACTAACTTTATTATATCTACTAACTTTATTATATTTACTAACTTTATTATATCTACTAACTTTATTATATCTACTAACTTTATATATCTAACTTTATTATATCTACTAACTTTATTATATTTACTAACTTTATAATATTTACTAACTTTATTATATTTACTAACTTTATTATATTTATTAACTTTATTATTTTATTAACTTTATTATATCTACTAACTTTATTATATTTACTAACTTTATTATTTTATTAACTTTATTATATCTACTAACTATATCTACTAACTTTATTATATTTACTAACTTTATTATATCTACTAACTTTATTATATTTACTAACTTTATTATATCTACTAACTTTATTATATTTACTAACTTTATTATATCTACTAGCTTTATTATATTTACTAACTTTATTATTTTATTAACTTTATTATATCTACTAACTTTATTATATCTACTAACTTTATTATATTTACTAACTTTATTATATTTACTAACTTTATTATATCTACTAACTTTATTATATTTATTAACTTTATTATATCTACTAACTTTATTATATCTACTAACTTTATTATATTTACTAACTTTATTATATTTATTATTTTATTAACTTTATTATATTTACTAACTTTATTAACTTTATTATATTTACTAACTTTATTATATTTATTAACTTTATTATTTTATTAACTTTATTATATCTACTAACTTTATTATATCTACTAACTTTATTATATTTACTAACTTTATTATATCTACTAACTTTATTATATCTACTAACTTTATTATATCTACTAACTTTATTATATTTACTAACTTTATTATATTTATTAACTTTATTATATCTACTAACTTTATTATATCTACTAACTTTATTATATTTACTAACTTTATTAACTTTATTATATCTACTAACTTTATTATATTTATTAACTTTATTATATCTACTAACTTTATTATATTTACTAACTTTATTATATTTATTAACTTTATTATATCTACTAACTTTATTATATCTACTAACTTTATTATATTTACTAACTTTATTAACTTTATTATATCTACTAACTTTATTATATTTATTAACTTTATTATATCTACTAACTTTATTATATCTACTAACTTTATTATATTTACTAACTTTATTATATTTATTATTTTATTAACTTTATTATATTTACTAACTTTATTATATTTATTAACTTTATTATATTTACTAACTTTATTATATTTATTAACTTTATTATTTTATTAACTTTATTATATCTACTAACTTTATTATATCTACTAACTTTATTATATTTATTAACTTTATTATATCTACTAACTTTATTATATTTACTAACTTTATTATATTTATTAACTTTATTATATCTACTAACTTTATTATATTTACTAACTTTATTTTATTTACTAACTTTATTAACTTTATTATATCTACTAACTTTATTATATTTATTAACTTTATTATATCTACTAACTTTATTATATCTACTAACTTTATTATATTTACTAACTTTATTATATTTATTAACTTTATTATTTTATTAACTTTATTATATTTACTAACTTTATTATATTTATTAACTTTATTATATCTACTAACTTTATTATATCTACTAACTTTATTATATTTACTAACTTTATTATATCTACTAACTTTATTATATTTACTAACTTTATTATATCTACTAACTTTATTATATTTACTAACTTTATTATATCTACTAGCTTTATTATATTTACTAACTTTATTATTTTATTAACTTTATTATATCTACTAACTTTATTATATCTACTAACTTTATTATATTTACTAACTTTATTATATTTACTAACTTTATTATATCTACTAACTTTATTATATTTACTAACTTTATTATATTTACTAACTTTATTATATCTACTAACTTTATTATATTTACTAACTTTATTATATTTACTAACTTTATTATATCTACTAACTTTATTATATTTACTAACTTTATTATATCTACTAACTTTATTATATCTACTAACTTTATTATATTTACTAACTTTATTATATTTACTAACTTTATTATATTTATTAACTTTATTATATCTACTAACTTTATTATATTTACTAACTTTATTATATTTATTAACTTTATTATATCTACTAACTTTATTATATTTACTAACTTTATTATATCTACTAACTTTATTATATTTACTAACTTTATTATATTTATTAACTTTATTATATCTACTAACTTTATTATATTTACTAACTTTATTATATCTACTAACTTTATTATATTTACTAACTTTATTATATTTATTAACTTTATTATATCTACTAACTTTATTATATTTACTAACTTTATTATATTTACTAACTTTATTATATTTACTAACTTTATTATATTTATTAACTTTATTATTTTATTAACTTTATTATATCTACTAACTTTATTATATTTACTAACTTTATTAACTTTATTATATCTACTAACTTTATTATATTTATTAACTTTATTATATCTACTAACTTTATTATATCTACTAACTTTATTATATTTACTAACTTTATTATATTTATTATTTTATTAACTTTATTATATTTACTAACTTTATTAACTTTATTATATTTACTAACTTTATTATATTTATTAACTTTATTATTTTATTAACTTTATTATATTTACTAACTTTATTATATTTACTAACTTTATTATATCTACTAACTTTATTATATTTACTAACTTTATTATATTTACTAACTTTATTATATTTACTAACTTTATTATATTTATTAACTTTATTATATCTACTAACTTTATTATATTTACTAACTTTATTATATCTACTAACTTTATTATATTTACTAACTTTATTATATTTATTAACTTTATTATTTTATTAACTTTATTATATTTACTAACTTTATTATATCTACTAACTTTATTATATTTACTAACTTTATTATATTTACTAACTTTATTATATCTACTAACTTTATTATATTTACTAACTTTAATATATTTATTAACTTTATTATTTTATTAACTTTATTATATCTACTAACTTTATTATATTTATTATTTTATTAACTTTATTATATTTACTAACTTTATTATATTTATTAACTTTATTATTTTATTAACTTTATTATATCTACTAACTTTATTATATCTACTAACTTTATTATATCTACTAACTTTATTATATTTACTAACTTTATTATATTTACTAACTTTATTATATTTACTAACTTTATTATATTTACTAACTTTATTATATTTATTAACTTTATTATTTTATTAACTTTATTATATTTACTAACTTTATTATATTTATTAACTTTATTATTTTATTAACTTTATTATATCTACTAACTTTATTATATCTACTAACTTTATTATATCTACTAACTTTATTATATCTACTAACTTTATTATATTTACTAACTTTATTATATTTACTAACTTTATTATATTTACTAACTTTATTATATTTATTAACTTTATTATTTTATTAACTTTATTATATCTACTAACTTTATTATATTTACTAACTTTATTATTTTATTAACTTTATTATATCTACTAACTTTATTATATCTACTAACTTTATTATATTTACTAACTTTATTATATTTACTAACTTTATTATATTTATTAACTTTATTATATCTACTAACTTTATTATATTTACTAACTTTATTAAATTTATTAACTTTATTATATCTACTAACTTTATTATATTTACTAACTTTATTATATCTACTAACTTTATTATATTTACTAACTTTATTATATTTATTAACTTTATTATATCTACTAACTTTATTATATTTACTAACTTTATTATATCTACTAACTTTATTATATTTACTAACTTTATTATATTTATTAACTTTATTATATCTACTAACTTTATTATATCTACTAACTTTATTATATTTACTAACTTTATTAACTTTATTATATCTACTAACTTTATTATATTTATTAACTTTATTATATCTACTAACTTTATTATATCTACTAACTTTATTATATTTACTAACTTTATTATATTTATTATTTTATTAACTTTATTATATTTACTAACTTTATTATATTTATTAACTTTATTATATTTACTAACTTTATTATATTTATTAACTTTATTATTTTATTAACTTTATTATATCTACTAACTTTATTATATCTACTAACTTTATTATATTTACTAACTTTATTATATCTACTAACT
>JAURVH010000023.1:235762-270762 GCA_036324595.1 Champsocephalus gunnari
TATGACCATGCTAATGCATACAGGTGGTGTTTTAGAGCTGACTAGATATTGATTAAGGCAAGAGACTCTGATATTCTGCTTGCACCTCGCGTGAAATGGCGCATACCGGAAGTACGGTGCGGCCCAAAACCCGTATGTGTGTGAAAGAATGATTAATGTCATTGTTCCGGTGTGACAGCTAACAGAAGCTACTCCGTGCATCATTCTCAGGATGCACTTAACCCGCTAAAAGGATTTACGTTGTAAAAACCATAACTCAGCTCTCTCAGATTAATGTGGTCGGATTTGTTTTCCTAATTTGCGAAACGCCGCTGTATGAAATGTCCCACCTGGGTTGCCGTACTCCACACTGCTGTAAACCGGTAGAAGAGTAAATCCGGAACTACGTCACCAGCTCCACACGTGAGCGGTCTTTCTCTCAGTTAGCCGTTAGCCGTTAGCTTAGCAGCGCTCCGTTTATCTGTCTTTAATCCCGAGCGAAGAACACGATGGCTGTCGCCGCTGTAACATCAGGAGGGAGGAAGAGGCTCATGAGGGAGGAGGACATGACCAAAGTAGAGTTCGAGACCAGCGAGGAGGTGGATGTGACGCCGACCTTCGACACGATGGGGCTGCGGGAGGACCTCCTGAGGGGGGTCTACGCCTACGGTAACACCGGGGATCAGGGGCCCACTGTTAGCTTAGCTTAGCATGTGGTCCTCCGCTGGTCATACAGGAAACACGGTGCATTGGTGTCGCTTAGCTACACTGCGGATGAGTTGTGTTCGTTGTGAAGTGATTTAGGGGGTGTAGTTATTCATTATTGTTATTATTATTATTAAAGTGTTCCCGCTGTTAGCATCAGCCGTTAGCATTAGCTGTTAGCATCAGCCGTTAGCATTAGCTGTTAGCATCAGCTCTGTAAACACAGCGGTTAAAATGGAGGTAATGGAGGTAATAATATGCAGGTTATCTACACAAATTAACCGGATATACAATGATACAGCGGCAGAAAAGCATTTCAAACCGTAACGTTGTCGTCAGAATATTAACTATTGATAACAGAGGTGTAAAGTAACCGAGTGCAGGTTAGAGGTACTTGTACTCAGAGTATTTCTATTCTCTTGTACTCAGAGTATTTCTATTCTCTTGTACTCAGAGTATTTCTATTCTCTTGTACTCAGAGTATTTCTATTCTCTTGTACTCAGAGTATTTCTATTGTGTTCTCTTGGGGCTACGTGTCTCACCTGTAGTCACGTTAGAGCTGGACGTCCCGGGGCCGAGAAAACTAGTCCCGGGAGGATAACAAATAATTTTGGGGCGAGAGTTAAAATAAAAACACCCTGTTCCCTCCACCACACACTGCGATGAAACCGACCGCACGTTTAGTGTAGCACAGTTATTAAACCTGCTTGTCAACATAAACACACACACACACACACAACATTTAGCAACCCGCGAAATACACACACACACACACACACACACTGTATGTAGCTACAGCTGTGCCGCGAATTCCTGGCCCGCAAATCCGAGGGTCTAGCTCTGTACTGTGCTCGATGTGATTGACCGGTTAGAGACAACGTTTCCTGGGGAGGCTTCACGTTGTTGTTGTTGTTGTTGTTGATGCCAGCTGCTGTAAACACATATTCTGTTTCAGGTTTTGAGAAACCGTCAGCGATCCAACAGAGAGCGATCAAACAGATCATCAAGGGGAGAGACGTCATTGCACAGTGAGACACACACATACACACACACACTTTCACTCTCACACACACACACTTTCACTCTCACACACACACTTTCACTCACACACACTCTCTACAGAAATACCTCTAACCCCATTGGACGCTCTGCGTAACGTGGGTTTTGTTAAATGTTTGAGTCTAGAACTGGTTCTTCATGTAAAAGGTGTTGGTTTGTACGCCCAGTGTCCGTGCCTCTCCCCGCTCCGCTTGTGTGATAACGGCTGCTCTGTGCTGCCTTCAGGTCCCAGTCAGGAACGGGAAAGACCGCCACCTTCTGTGTGTCGGTGCTGCAGTGTCTGGACATCCAGGTGAGCTCGTAGCCGTGATGCGTTCACTGTCCGTCTCTCCTACGCTGCTCTAACTCCACTTCCTGTGTGCAGGTGAGGGAGACGCAGGCTCTGATCCTGGCTCCCACCCGGGAGCTGGCTGGGCAGATCCAGAAGGTAGCTCCGCCCCCATCCCCAGCCAATCCCCTGCTCTCGCCCAGAGCTCGTCTCTGATTGGCTGTTCTGTGTTCAGGTGCTGCTGGCTCTGGGAGACTACATGAACGTGCAGTGCCACGCCTGCATCGGGGGAACCAACGTGGGCGAAGACATCCGCAAGCTGGACTACGGACAGCACGTGGTGTCGGGGACGCCAGGGCGCGTGTTCGGTGAGACCCCCGCTCGTTAAGCTCACACAGGAAGTGACACCCCGTTCGTTAACATCAGACAGGAAGTAACGCTTCTCTCCCCAGACATGATCCGGCGCCGCAGCCTGAGGACTCGAGCCATCAAGATGCTCGTTCTGGACGAGGCGGACGAGATGCTGAACAAAGGTGAGACCTGGAACCCGTGAGATGAGGTATAGATCAGTACTTTATCTCCTAACCTCTTGAGCCCGAGGGTCGATGTCTCAGGGCTTCTTAACGTTTATGAAACTAAATGTCCCATACCCTGTTACCGGTAAGAAACTCCGCTAACTGACCATGTGAACCATGTGTAGCTAAAAGACGAGTAATACCAAGCCTTTGAATTAGCATGGAGCGAAAACATGCTAACTAATGCGAACGGACTTTAGCACAGAACTCACGGTATAAATGCCCCTATTACGATCTAAACTGCACGAACAAGATATCCGATTAAAGCTGAGACTCCACAGATTCCACGCACGTAATGCCATCACTGTCCGACCCCGAATCCCTGGAGCTCGCAGCCAGAAAAGAGAAAGTAAACACCAATATTACAATAATTACGTCTTACCTTTTTGATTTGTGATCAAAGGTTGTGTTCAACGGAATAAAAACGCAGCTCGAGGTTAATCCAATGTCTTTGTGTCACGTAGAAATTACTGATAATCCATCATCTTATTTATGGCAGTATCCTGGGTATAAAGTTTTGCCGTCCAGGCTTGCACTTTCAGATATGCTTCGTTTGCTTCTCTATTACGTCCGCTATGGTAATGTCTACGTGGATTTGAGAACTGCCCATCGATTCTATTGGATGTGATGGTCACCCAAATCGACCAATGGGTTCCAGAGATATGGTCCTGCGTGAAGGATAAAGAATGCCAGCCAGCTGAAGCACACTACGCAGCAGACTTTACTCATTGGTTACTACGGAGGGAAGCAGGACCCGGAGCGCAGAGCGGACAGCCGGTAACGGGATGCAGTTTTATTGCTTATAGATTACAGAACATTTCAAAGGGACAGCCCCATTGGATACTATGGATTAACTACATTATCGTTTTTTATCGTTGTGATGCCGTTGAAGACGAGTTCAGACCAGACAAAGAGGACGGTGAGCCGTTAGCCTAGCGCATGTTAGTGCCTCGCGCCACTTGTTTTGATGTACGTTTTTGATAACGTCGCGAGTTTGTGTCTTTCAGTGTTGAGGTGGAGACCGTTAGATTCTGTCTCCTTGCGATCATAAACGATGTGTTGGATGCGCAGCTAGGATAAGTAATAAGGGAGCTCGGAGTGATCATCGGTGCAGTAACAGGTTAGCATGTTCCGCTCGGGGCTAATTCAGAGGCTCACTGTTAGCATTGTGGTTTTTGAAAAGATAAATGAAAAAGATCAGTTAAATTAGTTTTTCCCGTTCTCTGGAAATCAAATATTCATAGTTTATTAAATATTAAGTTCTCTAGACGTTGTTTCCTGCAAATGACGCGATTTCGGGCCCGTGGGGCAACAGTTGTATTTGGATGGAATGAATGCCTGTAGCGACAATTCAAAGTAATAAATGATTTTTACAGTGAAAACGTTCAAATGGAACTGGTGGTTCCCAAATTACCCAGAGGTGAGTCCGCCTGGACTTTATCTGTCTAAACCTCTCTAAAAAGTCAAATGTCACTTGTTTTGCATCAATCTGGATACAGGGTACTTATTATGTCATAGTTTGGATTCCTAACGCTTTTAGTCTGCCATCCCATCATCCAAGGGTTCACTAGACTACCATCCCATCATCCAAGGGTTCACTAGACTACCATCCCATCATCCAAGGGTTCACTAGACTACCATCCCATCATCCAAGGGTTCACTAGACTACCATCCCATCATCCAAGGGTTCACTAGACTACCATCCCATCATCCAAGGGTTCACTAGACTACCATCCCATCATCCAAGGGTTCACTAGACTACCATCCCATCATCCAAGGGTTCACTAGACTCCCATCCCATCATCCAAGGGTTCACTAGACTACCAGCCCATCATCCAAGGGTTCACTAGACTACTATCCCATCATCCAAGGGTTCACTAGACTACCATCCCATCATCCAAGGGTTCACTAGACTACCATCCCATCATCCAAGGGTTCACTAGACTACCATCCCATCATCCAAGGGTTCACTAGACTACCATCCCATCATCCAAGGGTTCACTAGACTACCATCCCATCATCCAAGGGTTCACTAGACTACCATCCCATCATCCAAGGGTTCACTAGACTACCAGCCCATCATCCAAGGGCTCACTAGACTACCATCCCATCATCCAAGGGTTCACTAGACTACCATCCCATCATCCAAGGGTTCACTAGACTACCATCCCATCATCCAAGGGTTCACTAGACTACCATCCCATCATCCAAGGGTTCACTAGACTACCATCCCATCATCCAAGGGTTCACTAGACTACCATCCCATCATCCAAGGGTTCACTAGACTACCATCCCATCATCCAAGGGTTCACTAGACTACCATCCCATCATCCAAGGGTTCACTAGACTACCATCCCATCATCCAAGGGTTCACTAGACTACCAGCCCATCATCCAAGGGTTCACTAGACTACCATCCCATCATCCAAGGGTTCACTAGACTACCATCCCATCATCCAAGGGTTCACTAGACTCCCATCCCATCATCCAAGGGTTCACTAGACTACCATCCCATCATCCAAGGGTTCACTAGACTACCATCCCATCATCCAAGGGTTCACTAGACTACCATCCCATCATCCAAGGGTTCACTAGACTACCATCCCATCATCCAAGGGTTCACTAGACTACCATCCCATCATCCAAGGGTTCACTAGACTACCATCCCATCATCCAAGGGTTCACTAGACTCCCATCCCATCATCCAAGGGTTCACTAGACTACCAGCCCATCATCCAAGGGTTCACTAGACTACCATCCCATCATCCAAGGGTTCACTAGACTACCATCCCATCATCCAAGGGTTCACTAGACTACCATCCCATCATCCAAGGGTTCACTAGACTACCATCCCATCATCCAAGGGTTCACTAGACTACCATCCCATCATCCAAGGGTTCACTAGACTACCATCCCATCATCCAAGGGTTCACTAGACTACCATCCCATCATCCAAGGGTTCACTAGACTACTATCCCATCATCCAAGGGTTCACTAGACTACCATCCCATCATCCAAGGGTTCACTAGACTACCATCCCATCATCCAAGGGTTCACTAGACTCCCATCCCATCATCCAAGGGTTCACTATCAGTCATGGGGGTTTTAGGCGGACATTAGAATTTACATGTTTTTACTGTGTTCTATCTGAATTTACTTTGAAATAAAAACATCTATATTGATTCTGACACTTCTACATCCAACTCACAGATGTAACCTTGCTTTGAGAGAAAAGATTATTAATTTACCCCTTTTAGAAGTGAAGATATCGTCTTTGTTGTGTTAGTGGCATTTTCGAGCCTGAAACCTGAAAAACAGGCTGAGGGCTCAAGAGGTTAACGCTTCCCGACAGGAAGTCAGTCTCTAACGCTTCCCGACAGGAAGTTGGTCTCTAACGCTTCCCGACAGGAAGTCGGTCTCTAACGCTTCCCGACAGGAAGTCGGTCTCTAACGCTTCCCGACAGGAAGTCGGTCTCTAACGCTTCCCGACAGGAAGTCCGACAGGAAGTCGGTCTCTAACGCTTCCCGACAGGAACTCCGACAGGAAGTCGGTCTCTAACGCTTCCTGGGCTGCAGTCGGATAGTTTAAAAATCAGCTCCTAAGTTCTAACCCTATCGTCTATCCCTTGACCTCTGAGTGAAAGGTCACGGGGTTAGGGGATAGTGGATAGGAGAATTCAAAAGGACTTAGGAGAAGAGACTGCGGTACTTTAGAGAATCCGAATGCACTTCACTATCCCACGTGTTTATGATGCGCCAGCGGACGTCATTGTGTGCGTCTGCTGCTGTGGGGTAACCATGGAAACCACAGTTTTCTATACAGCGGACTACAACATGGATGTTCAATAAGAACGAGGGACTGCTGTGAACTCATCAACTTATGCTCGTCCCCCCTCTCCCTCCGGTCCACATGAATACCAATGATCCCAATACGTATGATTGATGAACTAAAGATCTTAAATCAATACAGATGTATTTATTATAAACGTTAGTCTTGAACATCTGTCACTGTGTATATCACCATTCAGACATCTTTAGAAGCTGAACAAACCCCACACAGCTCAGTGAAGACTGAAATGTTGACTTTATTTGATCATTTCAGTGAAAACTAACGTTCATATTTCTCTCTTTATTATAATACTGATGAACGTTCAGAACAAAGCACTTTGTAACTCACCACCTACGTTTTAAAAAGCTTAATAAGCACCGTAACTTTCATGATATCATTTCTCCGTCATAATCGGTTGTTTCCGTGAACGGCCGACTGTTGAGTGACGGCACATGCTGCGGCTGCAATGCATTGTGGGGCAGCATTTTCGCTTCTCCTGTCAGTTAGGGAGGTCCAGTGGTTCCTAAGCTAAAGGAGGTTATAAAGGAAGTTTGAAACCTCCTTTCCTTTCATTCTCATCATTCTAGAGAATTGGAACGGCACTTATCATGGCTGCCACTGAGGGACTTCCGGGTCCTTTCACTCCTTTAGGAAGGGTCCTCAGCTAAATGGACTATTCCACTTCAGCCCTGGTCTTCCCGGTCTCTAACGCTTCCCGACAGGAAGTTGGTCTCTAACGCTTCCCGACAGGAAGTCGGTCTCTAACGCTTCCCGACTCTAACGCTCACTTTCTGTCCAGGCTTCAAGGAGCAGATCTACGATGTGTACCGCTACCTGCCCCCCGCCACCCAGGTATGTCTGATCAGCGCCACGCTGCCCCACGAGATCCTGGAGATGACCAACAAGTTCATGACCGACCCCATCCGCATCCTGGTGAAGCGGTGAGTCGTCATCATTCCCTCCATCAGTGTGTTATAACCCCCCCCATCAGTGTGTTATAACCCCTCCATCAGTGTGTTATAACCCCCCCATCAGTGAGTTATAACCCCCCCTCCATCAGTGTGTTATAACCCCTCCATCAGTGTGTTATAACCCCCCCCTCCATCAGTGTGTTATAACCCCTCCATCAGTGTGTTATAACCCCTCCATCAGTGTGTTATAACCCCTCCATCAGTGTGTTATAACCCCCCCTCCATCAGTGTGTTATAACCCCTCCATCAGTGTGTTATAACCCCTCCATCAGTGTGTTATAACCCCCCATCAGTGTGTTATAACCCCCCATCAGTGTGTTATAACCCCTCCATCAGTGTGTTATAACCCCCCTCCATCAGTGTGTTATAGCCCCTCCATCAGTGTGTTATAACCCCCCCATCAGTGTGTTATAACCCCCTCCATCAGTGTGTTATAACCCCTCCATCAGTGGGTTATAACCCCCCCATCAGTGTGTTATAACCCCCCCCATCAGTGTGTTATAACCCCCCCATCAGTGTGTTATAACCCCCCCATCAGTGAGTTATAACCCCCCCCTCCATCAGTGTGTTATAACCCCTCCATCAGTGGGTTATAACCCCCCCATCAGTGTGTTATAACCCCCCCGTCAGTGTGTTATAACCCCCTCCCCATCAGTGTGTTATAACCCCCTCCATCAGTGTGTTATAACCCCTCCATCAGTGTGTTATAACCCCCCCATCAGTGAGTTATAACCCCTCCATCAGTGAGTTATAACCCCCCCCATCAGTGAGTTATAACCCCTCCATCAGTGAGTTATAACCCCTCCATCAGTGTGTTATAACCCCTCCATCAGTGAGTTATAACCCCTCCATCAGTGAGTTATAACCCCTCCATCAGTGTGTTATAACCCCCCCTCCATCAGTGAGTTATAACCCCCCCATCAGTGTGTTATAACCCCCTCCATCAGTGAGTTATAACCCCCCCCATCAGTGTGTTATAACCCCCCCATCAGTGTGTTATAACCCCCCCCATCAGTGTGTTATAACCCCTCCATCAGTGAGTTATAACCCCCCCCATCAGTGGGTTATAGCCCCCCTCGATGTGTGTCTGGTGATGTTCCACATGGAGCTGCTGGGATGCTAGGGGCGTCTCAGATCTGATCTGATCGTTGGTGTTGTCTCCCCCAGTGATGAGCTGACTCTGGAGGGCATCAAGCAGTTCTTCGTGGCCGTGGAGAGAGAAGAGTGGAAGTTTGACACGCTGTGCGACCTGTACGACACTCTGACCATCACTCAGGCTGTCATCTTCTGCAACACCAAGAGAAAGGTATGCCATTACTATGAGCGTGATGGAAACGTCTGGCTCAATGGAGACTCAGAGACTCAGAGGGAGACACAGAGAGAGACAGAGAGAGACAGAGAGACTCTGAGAGAGAGACAGGGAGACTCTGAGAGAGAGACAGGGAGACTCTGAGACACAGAGAGACAGGGAGAGAGAGAGACAGGGAGACTCTGAGACACAGAGGGAGACTCTGAGACACAGAGGGAGACTCAGAGAGAGACAGGGAGACTCGGAGAGAGACAGGGAGACTCGGAGAGAGACAGGGAGACTCGGAGAGAGACAGGGAGACTCGGAGAGAGACACAGGGAGACTCTGAGAGAGACACAGGGAGACTCTGAGAGAGACACAGGGAGACTCGGAGAGACAGGGAGACTCGGAGAGACAGGGAGACTCAGAGAGAGACACAAGGAGACTCTGAGAGAGACACAGGGAGACTCGGAGAGACACAGGGAGACTCGGGGAGAGACGGGGAGACTCGGAGAGACGGGGAGACTCGGAGAGACAGGGAGACTCGGAGAGAGACAGGGAGACTCGGAGAGACACAGGGAGACTCGGAGAGAGACACAGGGAGACTCGGAGAGAGACACAGGGAGACTCGGAGAGAGACTCAGGGAGACAGAGAGACTCAGACTCAGGGAGATTCAGATGGAAACACGGAGACACAGGGAGAGACACAGGGAGACAGAGACTCTGGGAAACACAGGGAGACTCAGGGAGACACAGAGAGACTCGGAGAGACACAGGGAGACTCAGAGAGAGACTCGGAGAGACACAGGGAGACTCGGAGAGACAGAGAGACACAGGGAGACACGGAGGGAGACAGTGAGACTCAGAGAGAGACGGGGAGACAGACTCAGAGAGAGACAGGGAGACTCAGGGAGACAGAGATGCTCTGAGGTTCTGAAGATCTCATGGATTCAGCTCTGAGAGAGAGAGAGCAAGATGCATCACTATAACCTCATCAGTGTGTGTACTGCAAGGCCTTCTGGGAGTCTGAGTCCTGTGTGTATACTGCAAGGCCTTCTGGGAGTCTGAGTCCTGTGTGTATACTGCAAGGCCTTCTGGGAGTCTGAGTCCTGTGTGTACTGCAAGGCCTTCTGGGAGTCTGAGTCCTGTCTGTACTGCAAGGCCTTCTGGGAGTCTGAGTCCTGTGTGTTTGCAGGTTGATTGGCTGACGGAGAAGATGAGGGAGGCGAACTTCACCGTGTCCTCGATGCATGGAGACATGCCTCAGAAAGAGAGAGAGTCCATCATGAAGGAGTTCAGATCAGGAGCCAGGTACACACACACACACACACACACACTCACATTAACTCACACACTCACATTAACACACACTAACTCTCTCTCTCTCAGTCGGGTCCTGATCTCCACAGATGTCTGGGCTCGAGGTCTGGACGTTCCTCAGGTTTCTCTCATCATCAACTACGACCTGCCCAACAACAGAGAGCTCTACATCCACAGGTAACATATCCCTCCACACCAAGTAGATCCACAGGTCATATATCCCTCCACACCAAGTAGATCCACAGGTAACATATATCCCTCCACACCAAGTAGATCCACAGGTAACATATATCCCTCCACACCAAGTAGGTCCACAGGTCATATATCCGTCCACACCAAGTAGATCCACAGGTCATATATCCCTCCACACCAAGTAGATCCTCAGGTCATATATCCCTCCACACCAAGTAGATCCACAGATCATATATTCCTCCACACCAAGTAGATCCACAGGTCATATATCCCTCCACACCAAGTAGATCCACAGGTCATATATCCCTCCACACCAAGTAGATCCACAGGTCACATATCCCTCCACACCAAGTAGGTCCACAGATCATATATTCCTCCACACCAAGTAGACCCACAGGTCATATATCCCTCCACACCAAGTAGACCCACAGGTCACATATCCCTCCACACCAAGTGGACCCACAGGTCACATATCCCTCCACACCAAGTAGACCCACAGGTCACATATCCCTCCACACCAAGTAGACCCACAGGTCATATATCCCTCCACACCAAGTAGACCCACAGGTCACATATCCCTCCACACCAAGTAGACCCACAGGTCACATATCCCTCCACACCAAGTAGATCCACAGGTCATATATCCCTCCACACCAAGTAGACTCACAGGTCACATATCCCTCCACACCAAGTAGATCCACAGCTCACAGAAGTACTGTATTGATCCCAAATTGGGAACACATGGTATTGTACAATACAAATGAAAAGACTTGAAATAAACCAGGAGAAAATATATTTGATGTGTGATTGGCCCGTCTAACGCAACCTCTGACCTCCTCCAGGATCGGTCGTTCAGGTCGTTACGGGCGAAAAGGTGTCGCCATCAACTTCGTGAAGAACGACGACATCCGGATCCTGCGAGACATCGAGCAGTATTACAGCACGCAGATCGACGAGATGCCCATGAACGGTACGACCAATCACAGAGCCAGGCTTAGGTCACAAGTCCCGCCCCGGCCAATCAGAGCCATGCTGTAGTATCTCCTCTCTGTGATAGTTCCTTAGTTAAGGTAAATCTTTAAGGGGAAATTGAGTGACTAATGACGTGTTTCCCCCTGCAGTGGCCGACCTGATCTAATTGGACGATGACACCGAAGCCCCGCCCCCTGACTTCCTGTTATTTCCCGCCTGTTTTGTTTTTTAACTAGTTTTAGAGATCGAGTTTTCGAGGTGAAGCAACTTGTTTTGTAAATAAAGTTTTGATTCCACGTCAGCTGTCGTCACCTGGTTTATTAAAGAGGTTCTTCTTCTGTGGTGTTCTACAGCAGGGGTTCCCTTTCAGCCCCCAAAATGCTAGTGGATTTATTTAAGTTTTCCGCACTCTCGCAGGAATATCTCCGCAATGGACTGAGCTTAAGTTTCACTTTCCATTGCGTGATGTAGCCGAGCGCCACACCTTCGTCACACGTTTGTAACATTTCCAGGCGACTTGTAATCTGTTCTAGAAAAACGATGTGTTTTTTAGATTTCAAGAAGCGTATAGAACAAACAATGGATGTAGATTTAGATGTTAGAGTGAGTCTTTTATTTGCACCAATGAAGCTTTGCATGCAGTCTGTGGTTGGGGCGGACCACGCAGGGTTCATGTTTTAATGAACTGCGTGCGGTGCGTTGGCATCTCTCAGCAGCCAGCGCTCCGAGAGATGCTCCCTGTCTATGGGTTCATTCTTTACGGCTCTGCCTTCTTAATAAAGCAGATCAGGTAATCATTTCCTCTCAGTCCCTCAGCGTCTCCTCTGTCAGGAAACCGTCTGCGTCCGTCAGGCACAGCTTTAGTCCTGTCTGCTGGTCCAGGGTGATGCCGATGCGTCCTCCTGCGCTCAGGCGTCCATCGTTCATCTGACTGAAATTGCAATAGAACTACTAACAAAGCACTTGTAGACTAACAAAGCACTTATATACTAACAAAGCACTTATATACTAACAAAGGACTTATAGACTAACAAAGCACTTATAGACTAACAAAGGACTTATAGACTAACAAAGCACTTATATACTAACAAAGCACTTACATACTAACAAAGCACTTATAGACTAACAAAGCACTTGTATACTAACAAAGGACTTATAGACTAACAAAGCACTTATAGACTAACAAAGCACTTATAGACTAACAAAGCACTTGTATACTAACAAAGGACTTATAGACTAACAAAGCACTTATATACTAACAAAGCACTTATATACTAACAAAGCACTTATAGACTAACAAAGCACTTATATACTAACAAAGGACTTATAGACTAACAAAGCACTTATAGACTAACAAAGCACTTGTAGACTAACAAAGCACTTATATACTAACAAAGCACTTATATACTAACAAAGGACTTATAGACTAACAAAGCACTTATAGACTAACAAAGGACTTATAGACTAACAAAGCACTTATATACTAACAAAGCACTTACATACTAACAAAGCACTTATAGACTAACAAAGCACTTGTATACTAACAAAGGACTTATAGACTAACAAAGCACTTATAGACTAACAAAGCACTTGTATACTAACAAAGGACTTATAGACTAACAAAGCACTTATATACTAACAAAGCACTTATATACTAACAAAGCACTTATAGACTAACAAAGCACTTATATACTAACAAAGGACTTATAGACTAACAAAGCACTTATAGACTAACAAAGCACTTATAGACTAACAAAGGACTTATATACTAACAAAGCACTTATATACTAACAAAGGACTGGCTCCTCTAAAGCCAGCTGAGTAGCACTTGAAATGTTTGGCTCTATGAAACCTGATGTACTTTATGATTCTGTTTTCTTCAAGGTTGCCTCAACAGCTCTATGCCAAATCTGAGATCTCACCATAGGCTGTTTCCATGGAAACGCATCCCTCGCCATAAAGCATGATGTTGTCATGATACCTATGATAATGGTCAAAACACCACCAGACTTCAGATGACAGTTAATGGTCCAGCCCTCAACATTTCGATGTGCCATTAGTGAGTTTTCCTCAAAAGCTGTTGCCATGGCAACGCATCCCTTGCAATAAAACACGATATTGCTATAACTCCTGAAAATTGTCAAAAAGTGCTCAAACTTCACATGTGTGCTAACAGTCCAGCCGTGAAGACATCTACGGGACAGTTTTGAGATTTCTTCAAATGCCGTTGCCATGGCAACACAAGGCTCGCCATGAAACACAGTTTTCTCATAACTTCACTGAAAATGCTCAACGCCCCAAGACTTCACAGGTTTGCTAACGATGCAGCCATCAACACATCTAAGAGTATTATGGGGTGTCATCAAATGCCGTTGCCATGGCGACAGATCATTCGCCATCAAGTTACTTCAAAAAATGTGCAGTTCAAATATTCTGCTGCTTTTCCAAGCCCTTTTACTTTCTTTTCTCATCACACATTCAAGCCCCCCAGTGTTCCTCTATCATTTCAATCTCAATTCTTCACTTTCTTCTCACACATTACATTTCAGCATAGCAGTTCAGCGTCAGCTTTTCAGCATAAAGCATTCCCACTAGCAATTTCTTCAGGAATTGCATTCTCTAGTTGTGAACTATTGTGCCACTAAAAAGTTTCATTAACAACTCAGGAGTGAGCCAGTTTCAATTCCACCAGCTGCAGAGAGTTAACTAATTAAAGGGGCGTGGCCCCACAGCTTTGACAACTCAGCAATCAGAACAAAGCTTCCATTTTAGGTAGCACTTTCCTGGAGCTTCAGCGTCAGACAGACGAAGACTGAAAAAGACAATAGAGTCCTGTTGGAGGCAAATCCTACTTTAAATGAGCTAAGTATCGCTGGTGTTTTTATCCACTCTTGCTAAAAACATGTATTTTCTCCATTCCTGTTCATGTGTCTTCTCTCAGGTACCACTGGCCCTGTGTATCTCCTAATCGATACACCCGGCCTGCTCTCGTCTATCCCACATGCTCCACTGACATCCAGCATCTAGTTTCAGGCGGCCTGTGGAACTGCCGGTCAGCTGTTCTTCAGGCTGACTGCATCTCTGGCTCCGCCTCCCTGCAGACCCTGCTCTCACTGAGACCTGGATTACTCCATCCAACACATCCACCCCGCAGCTCTCTCCACAGCATGCTCCTTCTCCCATACACCCAGACCCCCTGGCAGAGGAGGGGCACTGGTCTCCAGCTCTCTCCACAGCATGCTCCTTCTCCCATACACCCAGACCCCCTGGCAGAGGAGGGGCACTGGTCTCCAGCTCTCTCCACAGCATGCTCCTTCTCCCATACACCCAGACCCCCTGGCAGAGGAGGGGCACTGGTCTCCAGCTCTCTCCACAGCATCCTCCTTCTCCCATACACCCAGACCCTCTGGCAGAGGAGGGGCACTGGTCTCCTGCTCTCTCCACAGCATGCTCCTTCTCCCATACACCCAGACCCCCTGGCAGAGGAGGGGCACTGGTCTCCTGCTCTCTCCAGCATGCTCCTTCTCCCATACACCCAGACCCACTGGCAGAGGAGGGGCACTGGTCTCCTGCTCTCTCCACAGCATCCTCCTTCTCCCATACACCCAGACCCACTGGCAGAGGAGGGGCACTGGTCTCCTGCTCTCTCCACAGCATGCTCCTTCTCCCATACACCCAGACCCCCTGGCAGAGGAGGGGCACTGGTCTCCAGCTCTCTCCACAGCATGCTCCTTCTCCCATACACCCAGACCCACTGGCAGAGGAGGGGCACTGGTCTCCAGCTCTCTCCCCAGCATGCTCCTTCTCCCATACACCCAGACCCCCTGGCAGAGGAGGGGCACTGGTCTCCTGCTCTTTCCAGCATGCTCCTTCTCCCATACACCCAGACCCCCTGGCAGAGGAGGGGCACTGGTCTCCAGCTCTCTCCACAGCATGCTCCTTCTCCCATACACCCAGACCCACTGGCAGAGGAGGGGCACTGGTCTCCTGCTTTCTCCACAGCATGCTCCTTCTCCCATACACCCAGACCCCCTGGCAGAGGAGGGGCACTGGTCTCCTGCTTTCTCCACAGCATGCTCCTTCTCCCATACACCCAGACCCACTGGCAGAGGAGGGGCACTGGTCTCCTGCTCTTTCCAGCATGCTCCTTCTCCCATACACCCAGACCCACTGGCAGAGGAGGGGCACTGGTCTCCTGCTCTCTCCACAGCATGCTCCTTCTCCCATACACCCAGACCCTCTGGCAGAGGAGGGGGCACTGGTTTCCTGCTCTCTCCACAGCATGCTCCTTCTCCCATACACCCAGACCCACTGGCAGAGGAGGGGCACTGGTCTCCTGCTCTCTCCACAGCATGCTCCTCCTCCCATACACCCAGACCCCCTGGCAGAGGAGGGGCACTGGTCTCCTGCTCTCTCCACAGCATGCTCCTCCTCCCATACACCCAGACCCTCTGGCAGAGGAGGGGCACTGGTCTCCTGCTCTCTCCACAGCATGCTCCTCCTCCCATACACCCAGACCCCCTGGCAGAGGAGGGGCACTGGTCTCCTGCTCTCTCCAGCATGCTCCTTCTCCCATACACCCAGACCCACTGGCAGAGGAGGGGCACTGGTCTCCTGCTCTCTCCACATGGAGCTGTTCCCTCTTCAAGCTTCCTAACTTCACTCCTTCCACCTCTGAACTCCATGTCGTCACGGTAACCCATCCTATTAGGGTTGCCAGAAACTGACCATGATCAAAATCGATTATTCGGCAGCCCTGGCGAATAATCGATTATTCGACCGACCAACTCATAAAGCTGGCAGTGTCCTTGATCTCATATCCTCAAGGACCTGCTCTACTTCTAACCTCTCTGTAAACCCGCTCCACACCTCCGATCACTTCTTCATCTCATTCTCTCTACCCCTTTCCAAACATAAACTAATCTCTTCTCATCCTGCACCTGCCGCCATAACCTCTGTTCCCTCTCCCCCTCTACCTTCGCCTCCTCGGTGCTCTCAGCCCTCCCTTCTTCTGACTCCTTCCAACTCCTGCCTCCAAACTCTGCTGCATAACCTCTCCTCTCTGGACTCTCTCTGTCCTCTCACATCCTCTCTGGACTCTCTCTCTCCTCTCTCATCCTCTCTGGACTCTCTCTGTCCTCTCACATCCTCTCTGGACTCTCTCTGTCCTCTCACATCCTCTCTGGACTCTCTCTGTCCTCTCACATCCTCTCTGGACTCTCTCTGTCCTCTCACATCCTCTCTGGACTCTCTCTGTCCTCTCACATCCTCTCTGGACTCTCTCTGTCCTCTCACATCCTCTCTGGACTCTCTCTCTCCTCTCTGGACTCTCTCTCTCCTCTCTCATCCTCTCTGGACTCTCTCTGTCCTCTCTGGACTCTCTCTGTCCTCTCACATCCTCTCTGGACTCTCTCTGTCCTCTCTGGACTCTCTCTGTCCTCTCACATCCTCTCTGGACTCTCTCTCTCCTCTCTCATCCTCTCTGGACTCTCTCTGGACTCTCTCTGTCCTCTCACATCCTCTCTGGACTCTCTCTGTCCTCTCTGGACTCTCTCTGTCCTCTCACATCCTCTCTGGACTCTCTCTCCTCTCTCATCCTCTCTGGACTCTCTCTGGACTCTCTCTCTCCTCTCTCCTCCTCTCTGGACTCTCTCTGTCCTCTCACATCCTCTCTGGACTCTCTCTCTCCTCTCTCATCCTCTCTGGACTCTCCTCTCTCATCCTCTCTGGACTCTCTCTCTCCCCTCTCATCCTCTCTGTCTTCTCTCATCCTCTCTGGACTCTCTGTCCTCTCTCATCCTCTCTGGACTCTCTCTGTCCTCTCTCATCCTCTCTGGACTCTCTCTGTCCTCTCACATCTCGGCAGGCTCCTCAGTCCCCTCCTGCTCCCTGGCTAAATGACGCACTGCGTGCTAATAGAACCGTCCTTAGGGCAGCAGAGCGGAAACGGTGGAAATCCAAACACCGCGACGACCTCCTAACCTCTCAGTCTCTCCTCTCCTCTTTCTCTGCTTCGATCTCTCCGGCGAAAAAGCACTTTCTTTCAAGATAAGATCCAATCTTCCTACTCCAACCCCAAACAACTATTTTCCATCTTCTCCACCCTCTTGGACCCCCCCAAAGCCCCTCCCCCCTCCTCCCTCCTGGACCCCCCCCAAAGCCCCTCCTCCCTCCTGGACCCCCCCAAAGCCCCTCCTCCCTCCTGGACCCCCCCAAAGCCCCTTCCCCCTCCTCCCTCTTGGACCCTCCCAAAGCCCCTCCCCCCTCCTCCCTCCTGGACCCCTGTCTTTAAACAACTCTCCTGCTATCTCCATCAGAATCACCTTCTGGATCCGCACCAGTCTGGGTTTCAAGGCAGGTCACTCCCCAGAAACTGCCCTCCTTGCTGTCACTGAGGAACTGCACACGGCTAAAGCAGCCTCCCTCTCCTCTGTCCTCGTCCTGTTGGACCTGTCTGCTGCATTCGACACGGTGAACCATCAGATCCTCCTTCACTCTCCAAGGACTTGGAGTTTCAGGCTCTGCACTTTCCCTCCTCACCTCATACCTCAAAGACCGCACCTACAGGGTCACTTGGAGAGGGTCCGAGTCCGACCCTTATCAATTAACTACAGGGGTCCCTCAGGGCTCTGTTCTTGGTCCCCTCCTCTTCTCCCTGTACACAAACTCGCTCGGATCAGTCATTAGCCCGCATGGTTTTTCATACCACTGCTACGCTGACGACACCCAATGAGTCCTGCCCTTCCCCCGCTCAGAGACCCAGGTCGTCGCACGCATCTCCGCTCGTCTAGCTGACATCTCTCAGTGGATGTCTGCTCATCACCTCAAGCTCAACCTCGACAAAACTGAACTGCTTTTCCTTCCGGGAAAAGATTGTCCCACTCTTGACCTGACGATCAACATCGGCCCCTCTGTTGTTTCCCCGACTCAGACTGCAAGGACTCTGGGTGTGACCCTGGATAACAACCTGTCCTTCACTGCAAACATCGCTGCTCCAACCCGCTGCTGCACATACACGCTCTACAGCATCAGGAGGATGCGTCCCCAGCTGACCCAGAGAGCCACGCAGGTTCTGGTCCAGGCTCTCGTCACCTCACGCCTAGAACCTAGACGGCTCGCTGCACCCGCAATAGAATTACTAACAGAGCACTTATATACTAACAAAGGACTGGCTCCTCTAAAGCCAGTTGAGTAGCACTTGAAATACTTGTCTCTATGAAGCCTGATGTACTTTATGATTCTGTTTTCTTCAAGGTTGTATCTTCTTGGTCGAACGCACTTAATGCAATGTAATGTTATTGATCCTGAGACCAGTGCTCGTCCCTCAAGTGGCTGTGAGACCCCTTCCCCCTCAAGTGGCTCGGGGGCACCGATGTCCATAAAAAAAATATTGATTTAAATCCAATATCCAGAAAATAAGAGCTTTATTAAAACTCGTTAACATACAGAAAATATTCAAACATTTAAATATCAAAGTTTTATTAATGATATAATATCAGTACACAAAGGGTTAACAACACATGTTCGTATTAAACAAAGGGTTAACAACACATGTTCGTATTAAGCAAAGGGTTAACAACACATGTTCGTATTAAGCAAAGGGTTAACAACACATGTTGGATCGTATTAAACAAAGGGTTAACAACACATGTTCGTATTAAACAAAGGGTTAACAACACATGTTGGTATTAAACAAAGGGTTAACAACACATGTTCGTATTAAGCAAAGGGTTAACAACACATGTTGGATCGTATTAAACAAAGGGTTAACAACACATGTTCGTATTAAACAAAGGGTTAACAACACATGTTGGTATTAAACAAAGGGTTAACAACACATGTTCGTATTAAACAAAGGGTTAACAACACATGTTGGTATTAAGCAAAGGGTTAATAACACATGTTCGTATTAAACAAAGGGTTAACAACACATGTTGGTAAACAAAGGGTTAACAACACATGTTGGTATTAAACAAAGGGTTAACAACACATGTTCGTATTAAGCAAAGGGTTAACAACACATGTTGGTAAACAAAGGGTTAATAACACATGTTCGTATTAAACAAAGGGTTAACAACACATGTTGGTATTAAACAAAGGGTTAACAACACATGTTCGTATTAAGCAAAGGGTTAACAACACATGTTGGTAAACAAAGGGTTAACAACACATGTTGGTAAACAAAGGGTTAATAACACATGTTCGTATTAAACAAAGGATTAACAACACATGTTGGTAAACAAAGGGTTAATAACACATGTTCGTAGTAAACAAAGGGTTAACAACACATGTTCGCAGTAAACAAAGGGTTAACAACACATGTTCGCAGTAAACAAAGGGTTAACAACACATGTTGGTAAACAAAGGGTTAACAACACATGTTCGTATTAAGCAAAGGGTTAACAACACATGTTCGTAGTAAACAAAGGGTTAACAACACATGTTGGTAAACAAAGGGTTAACAACACATGTTCGTATTAAGCAAAGGGTTAACAACACATGTTCGTATTAAGCAAAGGGTTAATAACACATGTTCGTAGTAAACAAAGGGTTAATAACACATGTTCGTATTAAACAAAGGGTTAACAACACATGATGTCATATTAAATATCTAATAATATATTTTCTTATTGTGTCGGCGCTCTGGATCGATGCTGTGTTCATGTGCTGACGGAATAATCTGAAAAAGGAGTTCTGAAAACACGTGTTGTTTCCTCAAAACTCAAACAGGAAGTGAAGCTGCTCAGTTTTTATGCTAAGCTAACATCTGCTGAGGCACTGTGGCAGCCAATCAGGACGGAGATGTGTGAGTGTCTGCTGACGTCACGACCATTCAAATACTGAGGGAGAACCAATGGGGCGTCAGCAACTCCAAGAGAGGCTTCGTGATCAGACAGCAGGGGTGGGGGGTGGGGCTTGAACCCAGGAGCAGTGCATGCTGGGAAGGCATCTACAAGTCTCATGGGAGGATCCAGATCTCGTTCCTGCGCTCGGGAACTGATGGGTTCTCGTAGGAAGCCACCATGAAGTTTTCCAGCAGAGGGGGGGGCGCCTAGAAGGCCCCGCAGAATCCCCACCTGATAGGTGAGCGTCTGCCAGGTGGTGGTCCCGGAGAACGTCCTGACAGCCAATCAGAGAGCAGCACAACGTCAACAATACAATACAATCGAGAGGCGAAGTCCCTCCCCTTCCGATGACCGCATGGGACCTTCTTTCAGAAAGATGATGCATCAGGTCAACGGTTACCTTTCTCTCCCGTTTGAATTGAGCCGTGAATTACACATGTTTGAATTTAAAACATCATGTTGCAAAACACTGAAGTAACCCTTTGTTATATATATATATTTTATATATATATATATTTTTATATATATTCGGGCTGTCAGTCGATTAAAATAGTTAATCGCGATTAATCGCAAATTAATCGCACATTTGTATCTGTTCTAAATGAACCTTAGAGGAATATTTTCAAGTTTTTAAAACTCTTATCAACATGTGAGCGGACAAACATGCTTTATGCTAATGTTTATTATCATTTGAACAATGACACATATTCTCATGAATATTAAACACAACAACCTCTCATACAATACTGTGTGTGTGTGTGTGTGTGTGTGTGTGTGTGTGATGGAGCTATGTGCAACTCAAGGCATATGCTCGAACGGGAGCTGCCTGGACGCTGCAGTCATGTTGCGCTCTCCGAGCTGAGTGTGCTGACTTCTCCTCAACGTCCCGCTGTCTGCATCAAGTCAAGCGCTCGGCGCAGTTGTGGCGAAATGTCGCTCCTTTGTTTTCATTGAAACAGCTCCTTCTATCCGTTAGCGCAGCTAGATAGATAGATAACGGCGTTTCCCCGACGACCGGTGTTCTGACTTTCATGCAGCTGACGCTGTTCAACACTTCACTCTGCTTCACTCTTTCGCTAAACATTTTGAAGATATCCGCGTTCTAACACGTAAATACTAGCTTCCTATGTCTTGGTGCGGACTGCGTTCACACCAGCGATGAAGCGCTCCAGAGTTCACTCGCCAGCGCTCCGAGAGCACCTCTTCCAGCGGACCAGAGTCCGGTAGTTCAGTTCACTTCAGAGGACTCGCACTGCGTTCACACCGGCCCAAACGAACCAAGCGGCTAAACGCACCAGGGTTCCATTCAACCGGACTACACACGGCAGGTGTGAACGCGCCGTTAGTGGAGGAAAGTAATTGTGACATCACTCACGCGACTCTGGGATTTGTCGTCTTTCTAGTTGCGTATTTTTCATATTCTTATATTTCAACAGTTTTACGACAAACTGACTTTTTTGACATGGAAATGATTTTTTAAATTGACAAACATCACGTGTGTAACTCATGGCACGATTCAAACGGGATCCAAAGATACGTTTTCTCTCTTCGTGGACTTCAATACATCATTTTTCCGAAATAAGGTCCCATGAGTCCCACCTGAAGGGGAGGGACTTCGCCTCTCCACAGAGCGGTGCAGTGACGAGAGCTGAGTCAGCAGGTCTCACGTGAACACTCCTCTGAGGTAGTTTCTGTTCTGCTTGAGAGCCAGTCCCTGCCTCCTGCAGAGTGTTCCAACAAACGCTCGTTCCATCTAGAATCTGGGTCTGAATCTGGCGTGACGTGGAAGTCGTGCTGCTGGACTCGCCTGACCCTGCAACGCTAACGTGATGCTATAAAGGAGCTCCTTTATAGCATCACGTTAGCGTTGCAGCACTACAGAGGCACGTCATCACTGCACCACTTTAACACCTCCAGAGTGCACAGCCAAACAACCCAAAGGAGGAACGCAGCAATAGAGGCGGGGCACCAACCTGGAGAGCACTCTGATTGGCTCCCGCTGGACGATGGTGATGTCGGGGTCTGAGGGGAGGGGGGGGTCGCTCTGAAACTCTGAGGGCAGGAAGAAGGACGTCCGCACGACTTCCTGCATCGAGAGGCCGTCAGCTGACACCTCGGTAACCACAGGAACCGTCAGACCCAGGAACCGCCCTGAAGATCATATAATGATATATTAATAATGTATAATAATATAATATAAAGTATAATAATGTAGTATTTAATAACCTGTGGAGTTCTCCCTGCAGATGTAGCGCATTAGCTTCATGAAGCTAACAGAGACGCTCTGCTCGAACAGTTTTTCTCCGGCTGAAACACAGGCCCACTGACCGGGGGGGATCAGCCTCTCCTCGAACTGCACCTCCCCCATCTGAGGAGATAGAGGGGGTTAGGTTCTCCTTTAGGGAACACTGCACCTCCTTTAGGGAACACTAGGGAACACTGCACCTCCTTTAGGGAACACTGCACCTCCTTTAGGGAACACTGGACCTCCTTTAGGGAACACTGGACCTCCTTTAGGGAACACTAGGGAACACTGCACCTCCTTTAGGGAACACTAGGGAACACTGCACCTCCTTTAGGGAACACTAGGGAACACTGCACCTCCTTTAGGGAACACTAGGGAACACTGCACCTCCTTTAGGGAACACTAGGGAACACTAGGGAACACTGGACCTCCTTTAGGGAACAATAGGGAACACTTCACCTCCTTTAGGGAACACTAGGGAACACTGCACCTCCTTTAGGGAACACTAGGGAACACTGGACCTCCTTTAGGGAACAATAGGGAACACTTCACCTCCTTTAGGGAACACTAGGGAACACTGCACCTCCTCTAGGGAACAATAGGGAACACTAGGGAACACTGGACCTCCTTTAGGGAACAATAGGGAACACTTCACCTCCTTTAGGGAACACTAGGGAACACTGCACCTCCTTTAGGGAACACTAGGGAACACTGGACCTCCTTTAGGGAACAATAGGGAACACTTCACCTCCTTTAGGGAACACTAGGGAACACTGTACCTCCTTTAGGGAACACTAGGGAACACTGGACCTCCTTTAGGGAACACTAGGGAACACTGGACCTCCTTTAGGGAACACTAGGGAACACTGGACCTTCTTTAGGGAACACTAGGGAACACTGGACCTCCTTTAGGGAACACTAGGGAACACTGGACCTCCTTTAGGGAACACTAGGGAACACTTCACCTCCTTTAGGGAACACTAGGGAACACTTCACCTCCTTTAGGGAACACTAGGGAACACTGCACCTCTTTTAGGGAACACTAGGGAACACTCACCTCCTTTAGGGAACACTGCACCTCCTTTAGGGAACACTGCACCTCCTTTAGGGAACAATAGGGAACACTGCACCTCCTTTAGGGAACACTGGACCTCATTTAGGGAACACTGCACCTCCTTTAGGGAACACTGGACCTCATTTAGGGAACACTAGGGAACACTAGGGAACACTGCACCTCCTTTAGGGAACACTAGGGAACACTGGACCTCCTTTAGGGAACACTGCACCTCCTTTAGGGAACACTAGGGAACACTGGACCTCCTTTAGGGAACACTAGGGAACACTAGGGAACACTGCACCTCCTTTAGGGAACACTAGGGAACACTGGACCTCCTTTAGGGAACACTGGACCTCCTTTAGGGAACACTAGGGAACACTGGACCTCCTTTAGGGAACACTAGGGAACACTGCACCTCCTTTAGGGAACACTAGGGAACACTGCACCTCCTCTAGGGAACAATAGGGAACACTGCACCTCCTTTAGGGAACACTAGGGAACACTGGATCTCCTTTAGGGAACACTAGGGAACACTGGACCTCCTTTAGGGAACACTAGGGAACACTGGACCTCCTTTAGGGAACACTGCACCTCCTTTAGGGAACAATAGGGAACAATAGGGAACACTGCACCTCCTTTAGGGAACACTGCACCTCCTTTAGGGAACACTGGACCTCATTTAGGGAACACTAGGGAACACTAGGGAACACTGCACCTCCTTTAGGGAACAATAGGGAACACTGGACCTCCTTTAGGGAACACTGGACCTCCTTTAGGGAACACTAGGGAACACTGGACCTCCTTTAGGGAACACTAGGGAACACTGCACCTCCTCTAGGGAACAATAGGGAACACTGCACCTCCTTTAGGGAACACTAGGGAACACTGGACCTCCTTTAGGGAACACTAGGGAACACTGCACCTCCTTTAGGGAACACTAGGGAACACTTCACCTCCTTTAGGGAACACTAGGGAACACTTCACCTCCTTTAGGGAACACTAGGGAACACTGGACCTCCTTTAGGGAACACTGCACCTCCTTTAGGGAACACTAGGGAACACTGGACCTCCTTTAGGGAACACTGGACCTCCTTTAGGGAACACTAGGGAACACTGGACCTCCTTTAGGGAACACTAGGGAACACTGGACCTCCTTTAGGGAACACTAGGGAACACTGGACCTCCTTTAGGGAACACTGGACCTCCTTTAGGGAACACTAGGGAACACTGGACCTCCTTTAGGGAACACTAGGGAACACTGGACCTCCTTTAGGGAACACTGGACCTCCTTTAGGGAACACTAGGGAACACTTCACCTCCTTTAGGGAACACTAGGGAACAATAGGGAACACTGCACCTCCTTTAGGGAACACTAGGGAACACTGCACCTCCTTTAGGGAACAATAGGGAACACTGCACCTCCTTTAGGGAACACTGGACCTCATTTAGGGAACACTAGGGAACACTAGGGAACACTGGACCTCCTTTAGGGAACACTGCACCTCCTTTAGGGAACACTAGGGAACACTGGACCTCCTTTAGGAAACACTAGGGAACACTTCACCTCCTTTAGGGAACACTAGGGAACACTAGGGAACACTGCACTTCCTTTAGGGAACACTAGGGAACACTGAACCTCTTTTAGGGAACACTAGGGAACACTCACCTCCTTTAGGGAACACTAGGGAACACTGGACTCCTTTAGGGAACACTAGGGAACACTCACCTCCTTTAGGGAGCACTAGGGAACACTCACCTCCTCTAGGGAACACTAGGGAACACTGGACTCCTTTAGGGAACACTAGGGAATACTCACCTCCTTTAGGGAGCACTAGGGAACACTCACCTCCTTTAGGGAGCACTAGGGAACACTCACCTCCTTTAGGGAGCACTCACCTTCTCGTGGCAGCAGATGGAGGAAAATTGGAGGAGCTCCCTCTGCTGGCTGTTGCGGGTCATTTCCATTATGGGTCCCATCATCTCTGTGACAGACAGGAAGCTCAGTTAAGATCACAATAAAGCCCCGCCCACTCTAACTGGTGTTTCCCCCCCTCACCTGGCTGTTGCCCCCCCTCACCTGGTGGTTTCCCCCCCTCACCTGGCTGTTGCCCCCCCCCTCACCTGGTGGTTTCCCCCCCTCACCTGGCTGTTGCCCCCCCCTCACCTGGTGGTACTAACACCTGGTGGTTCCCCCCCTCACCTGGTGGTACTAACACCTGGTGGTCCCCCCCCCTCACCTGGTGGTACTAACACCTGGTGGTCCCCCCCCTCACCTGGTGGTACTAACACCTGGTGGTTCCCCCCCCTCACCTGGTGGTACTAACACCTGGTGGCACCCCCCCCTCACCTGGTGGTACTAACACCTGGTGGTCCCCCCCCTCACCTGGTGGTCCCCCCCCCTCACCTGGTGGTACTAACACCTGATGGCACCCCCCCTCACCTGGTGGTACTAACACCTGGTGGCACCCCCCCTCACCTGGTGGTACTAACACCTGGTGGTCCCCCCCCTCACCTGGTGGTCCCCCCCCCTCACCTGGTGGTACTAACACCTGATGGCACCCCCCCCTCACCTGGTGGTACTAACACCTGGTGGTCCCCCCCCTCACCTGGTGGTACTAACACCTGGTAGTTGCCCCCCCCTCACCTGGTGGTACTAACACCTGGTGGTCCCCCCCCCTCACCTGGTGGTCCCCCCCCCTCACCTGGTGGTACTAACACCTGGTGGTCCCCCCCCCCTCACCTGGTGGTACTAACACCTGGTGGTTCACCCCCCCTCACCTGGTGGTACTAACACCTGGTGGTCCCCCCCCCTCACCTGGTGGTACTAACACCTGGTGGCACCCCCCCCTCACCTGGTGGTACTAACACCTGGTGGTCCCCCCCCCTCACCTGGTGGTCCCCCCCCTCACCTGGTGGTACTAACACCTGATGGCACCCCCCCCTCACCTGGTGGTACTAACACCTGGTGGTCCCCCCCCCTCACCTGGTGGTACTAACACCTGGTAGTTGCCCCCCCCTCACCTGGTGGTACTAACACCTGGTGGTCCCCCCCCCTCACCTGGTGGTCCCCCCCCTCACCTGGTGGTACTAACACCTGGTGGTCCCCCCCCCCTCACCTGGTGGTACTAACACCTGGTGGTTCACCCCCCCTCACCTGGTGGTACTAACACCTGGTGGTCCCCCCCCTCACCTGGTGGTACTAACACCTGGTGGTCCCCCCCCTCACCTGGTGGTACTAACACCTGGTGGTCCCCCCCCTCACCTGGTGGTCCCCCCCCTCACCTGGTGGTCCCCCCCCCTCACCTGGTGGTACTAACACCTGGTGGTATAGGACAGTAGAGGGCAGTACTCTGAGCATGCGCAGTGTAGTCTTTAGTCGCCACTCAGTTAGACCAGGGGTCCTTTGAGCCCTCTGCTCATTGGTCATGTGCACGTCCGTGTGTTGGGGGAGGGGCTCTGTGAGCAAGTCTGAAGGAAGGGGCAGATATTCCGGTTGTGTATTTTCAGATTCCAGCGCACTCGAGCTGGTTTCTCCGTTAACTCTTTTGAGGGTGCAGAGATGTTTCATTTATTTCAAAGTGGGCCCATTTAATAATAAGCGTCCCCTCCTGCAGGGCAGCTGGTGGAGGCGCAGACTCCCCGAGTGCTGCGGTTCACTTATTTCAAAGTAGGCCTGTGTATTATTTTGAATTCTCCTTATAGGAGTTCTTTGTTTCTTATTAGAGGTTAACAGTTTTATATCATGTAATAAATAGCCTACTAAATGATTAAACTGTAGTTTGTTGTCTGACACAACAATAACAAACTATGAAATGTGTTTTGCGGCTACAGACAAACAAGGAGCAAAATGGCTCTTTTGGTCAAAAAGGTTGCAGACCCCTGGGGTAGACGGAGAGAGGGAGGGGCTGTCCCACATGGCTCTGAACAGCTCAACAGGCTCACTGTAGACCCGCATCAGAAGAGCACAGACTGTAGACCCGCATCAGAAGAGCACAGACTGAAGACCCGCATCAGAAGAGCACAGACTGTAGACCCGCATCAGAAGAGCACAGACTGTAGACCCGCATCAGAAGGGCTCAGACTGTAGACCCGCATCAGAAGAGCACAGACTGTAGACCCGCATCAGAAGAGCACAGACTGTAGACCTGCATCAGAAGAGCACAGACTGTAGACCCGCATCAGAAGAGCACAGACTGTAGACCCGCATCAGAAGAGCACAGACTGTAGACCCGCATCAGAAGAGCACAGACTGTAGACCCGCATCAGAAGAGCACAGACTGTAGACCCGCATCAGAAGAGCACACACTGAAGACCCGCATCAGAAGAGCACAGACTGTAGACCCGCATCAGAAGAGCACAGACTGTAGACCCGCATCAGAAGAGCACAGACTGTAGACCCGCATCAGAAGAGCACAGACTGTAGACCCGCATCAGAAGAGCACAGACTGTAGACCCGCATCAGAAGAGCACACACTGAAGACCCGCATCAGAAGAGCACAGACTGTAGACCCGCATCAGAAGAGCACAGACTGAAGACCCGCATCAGAAGAGCACAGACTGTAGACCCGCATCAGAAGAGCTCAGACTGTAGACCCGCATCAGAAGAGCACAGACTGTAGACCCGCATCAGAAGAGCTCAGACTGTAGACCCGCATCAGAAGAGCACAGACTGTAGACCCGCATCAGAAGAGCACAGACTGAAGACCCGCATCAGAAGAGCACAGACTGTAGACCCGCATCAGAAGAGCACAGACTGTAGACCCGCATCAGAAGAGCACAGACTGAAGACCCGCATCAGAAGAGCACAGACTGAAGACACGCATCAGAAGAGCACAGACTGAAGACCCGCATCAGAAGAGCACAGACTGTAGACCCGCATCAGAAGAGCACAGACTGTAGACCCGCATCAGAAGAGCACAGACTGTAGACCCGCATCAGAAGAGCACAGACTGAAGACCCGCATCAGAAGAGCACAGACTGTAGACCCGCATCAGAAGAGCACAGACTGTAGACCCGCATCAGAAGAGCACAGACTGTAGACCCGCATCAGAAGAGCTCAGACTGTAGACCCGCATCAGAAGAGCACAGACTGAAGACCCGCATCAGAAGAGCACAGACTGAAGACCCGCATCAGAAGAGCACAGACTGAAGACCCGCATCAGAAGAGCACAGACTGTAGACCCGCATCAGAAGAGCACAGACTGAAGACCCGCATCAGAAGAGCACAGACTGAAGACACGCATCAGAAGAGCACAGACTGAAGACCCGCATCAGAAGAGCACAGACTGAAGACCCGCATCAGAAGAGCACAGACTGAAGACCCGCATCAGAAGAGCACAGACTGAAGACACGCATCAGAAGAGCACAGACTGAAGACCCGCATCAGAAGAGCACAGACTGAAGACCCGCATCAGAAGAGCACAGACTGAAGACACGCATCAGAAGAGCACAGACTGTAGACCCGCATCAGAAGAGCACAGACTGAAGACCCGCATCAGAAGAGCACAGACTGTAGACCCGCATCAGAAGAGCACAGACTGTAGACCCGCATCAGAAGAGCACAGACTGTAGACACGCATCAGAAGAGCACAGACTGTAGACCCGCATCAGAAGAGCTCAGACTGAAACAGCAACGAGGCGAATCAGACGATCAAACATGACCTTAAAATATATTTTATATTGTTTTTAATTTATTTTTTGCATTTTTTTGTAATCATTATTTGTAATACTTCCTGCTGACACTAGGTGGGGCTGTGCCACTGGGTGTCACCGTAGTCCAGCTGGGACAGGAATAAGAGACCAACCTTTTTACGGGATGAAATTGAAAAACAACATTTAAGTCTGTAAAGGAAGCCGAGAGTGAATTTCAATGTCTTTGATAGAACTTCCACGTGGTGTTTGAAGTTCAGATTACTGTCCGACCAGAAGCCAGATATCTGTAGGTATCGACAAACTCAACAGAGACGACATCAAGGGTGTCAATGGAGAGGCAAGAGGACGCTGACTTGGGAGCAAAGAGCATTGCTTTGGTTTCCTTACGGTTCGAAAGCAGTTTGAAAACAAGAAGCGCTGCAGCGTGAAGACATCAGATTTTAAATGGAAACGGCCATATCCAGAGAAGGAGCACATGAGTATACAATAGCGTACAATCAGCATACATGTGATAGGTAGAAAATTGCATCTGATTACAAATATTGTTTACATGTAATAAAAAGAGCAAAGGCCCCAAAATAGAGCCCTGTGGAACTCCCTTCTCCGAGGTGACAGGGTCAGAGACAGTCCTACCCAGCCTGACGCACTGAGTACGGTCGCTTAGATAACTCTGAAACCAGCATTATTACATTACATTACTTTACATTGCATTTAGCTGAGGCTTTTATCCAGAGCGACTCACAGTAAGTGCGTTCCACCAGGAAGACACAACCTGAAGAAAACAGAATCATAAAGTACATCAGGTTTCATAGAGCCAAGCATTTCAAGTGCTACTCAACTGGCTTTAGATCAGCCAGTCCTTTGTTAGTATATAAGTGCTTTGTTAGTATATAAGAGCTTTGTTAGTATATAAGTGCTTTGTTAGTAGTTCTATCCTCGAAGTGGAGTCGAAAGAGATGAGTTTTCAGTCTGGAAGGTGTGTGAGCTTTCTGCTGTCCTGATGTCAATGGGAGCTCATTCCACCATCTTGGAGCCAGGACAGCAAACCCACGTGTTTCTGCTGATGGGAACTTGGGTCCCCCTCGCAGCGAGGGTGCAGCGAGCCGTCTGGCTGATGCAGAGCGGAGAGCACGTGCTGGGGTGTACGGTTTAACCATGTCCTGGATGTAGGAAGGGCCAGATCCATTCGCAGCATGGTACGCAGGCACCAGGGTCTTGAAGTGGATTCTAGCAGTTACCGGAAGCCAGTGGAGGGAGCGGAGGAGCGGCGTGGTGTGGAACATTCAGGAAGGTTGAAGACCAGACGAGCCGCTGCATTCTGGATGAGAGAGGTCGGAGGGCACATGCAGGTAGACCAGCAGGAGGGAGCTGCAGTAGTCTAGTGAGGTGACGAGAGCCTGGACCAGAACCTGCGTGGCTCTCTGGGTCAGCTGGGGACGCGTCCTCCTGATGCTGTAGAGCGTGTATCTGCAGCAGCGGGTTGGAGCAGCGATGTTTGCAGTGAAGGACAGGTTGTTATCCAGGGTCACACCCAGAGTCCTTGCAGTCTGAGTCGGGGAAACAACAGAGGGGCCGATGTTGATAGTCAGGTCAAGAGAGGGACAATCTTTTCCCGGAAAGAAAAGCACTTCAGTTTTGTCGCGGTTGAGCTTGAGGTGATGAGCGGACATCCACTGAGAGATGTCAGCTAGACGAGCAGAGATGCGTGCGACGACCTGGGTCTCTGAGCGGGGGAAGGACATTATGACCGAAACGAGACACCAACATAACATTAGACATAACGTGGTGATCTACAGAGTCAAATGCGTTGGCTAGGTCAACAAACAATGCAAACTGATTTCTGATCCAAAGCAGCCTTAATACCGTCTAAGACTGTCAGACTAGCAAACCCTGTAAGACTTGGGGTTTGCACTCGGCACCCCCCCCCTCACCTGGTGGTACTAACACCTGGTGAGTACTGGCGACCGCCTGCCAGTGAGTCAGCAGCCGGTCTTCTTCCTCTTCAGCCATTGGTTGAGGATCCTCAGTGATGTCATCGTCCAGCTGCTCCTCGTCCAATCCCTCGAGGTCTTCAAGAGAGATCAGAGCCATTACTGCTGGGGGAGGGGGGTTCCTCTGACCTGCGGACAGCATGTAGCATTATCATGTTAGCATAGCCTTTAGCTTGTAGCATTATCATGTTAGCATATCCTTTAGCATAAAGCATTATCTTGTAAGCATACCCTTTAGCTTGTAGCATTATTATGTAAGCATACCCATTAGCTTGTAGCATTATTATGTAAGCATACCCTTTAGCTTGTAGCATTATTATGTAAGCATACCCTTTAGCTTGTAGCATTATCATGTTAGCATATCCTTTAGCTTGTAGCATTATTATGTAAGCATACCCTTTAGCTTGTAGCATTATCATGTTAGCATATTCTTTAGCATAAAGCATTATCTTGTAAGCATACCCTTTAGCTTGTAGCATTATTATGTAAGCATACCCATTAGCTTGTAGCATTATTATGTAAGCATACCCTTTAGCTTGTAGCATTATTATGTAAGCATACCCTTTAGCTTGTAGCATTATCATGTTAGCATATCCTTTAGCTTGTAGCATTATTATGTAAGCATACCCTTTAGCTTGTAGCATTATTATGTAAGCATACCCTTTAGCTTGTAGCATTATCATGTTAGCATATCCTTTAGCTTGTAGCATTATTATGTAAGCATACCCTTTAGCTTGTAGCATTATTATGTAAGCATACCCATTAGCTTGTAGCATTATTATGTAAGCATACCCTTTAGCTTGTAGCATTATTATGTAAGCATACCCTTTAGCTTGTAGCATTATCATGTTAGCATATCCTTTAGCTTGTAGCATTATCATGTTAGCTCCTGTACGCTTTTAGCATTATCCTTTAGCTTGTAGCATCATCATGTTAGCTCCTGTAAACTTTTAGCATTATCCTTTAGCTTGTAGCATCATCATGTTAGCTCCTGTAAACTTTTAGCATTATCCTTTAGCTTGTAGCATCATCACATTAGCTTCTGTACGCTTTTAGCATTAT
The DNA here is from genome assembly GCA_036324595.1 of Champsocephalus gunnari. Taxonomy (NCBI): domain Eukaryota; kingdom Metazoa; phylum Chordata; class Actinopteri; order Perciformes; family Channichthyidae; genus Champsocephalus; species Champsocephalus gunnari. The sequence goes on from JAURVH010000023.1 coordinate 267,774, forward strand.
CCTTTAGCTTGTAGCATCATCATGTTAGCTCCTGTAAACTTTTAGCATTATCCTTTAGCTTGTAGCATCATCATGTTAGCTCCTGTAAACTTTTAGCATTATCCTTTAGCTTGTAGCATCATCATGTTAGCTCCTGTACGCTTTTAGCATTATCCTTTAGCTTGTAGCATCATCATGTTAGCTTCTGTACGCTTTTAGCATTATCCTTTAGCTTGTAGCATCATCATGTTAGCTTCTGTACGCTTTTAGCATTATCCTTTAGCTTGTAGCATCATCATGTTAGCTCCTGTAAACTTTTAGCATTATCCTTTAGCTTGTAGCATCATCATGTTAGCTCCTGTACGCTTTTAGCATTATCCTTTAGCTTGTAGCATCATCATGTTAGCTTCTGTACGCTTTTAGCATTATCCTTTAGCTTGTAGCATCATCATGTTAGCTCCTGAAAAATCCAATGGAAATACCCCATTGGATTGGGAGATGCTGCCTTCAGGGTCTAACACAGAATCAGGGACATGCTGCATTCAGGGTCTAACACAGAACCAGGGAGATGCTGCCTTCAGGGTCCAACACAGAACCAGGGAGATGCTGCCTTCAGGGTCTAACACAGAACCAGGGAGATGCTGCCTTCAGGGTCTAACACAGAACCAGGGAGATGCTGCCTTCAGGGTCCAACACAGAACCAGGGACATGCTGCCTTCATGGTCCAACACAGAACCAGGGAGATGCTGCCTTCAGGGTCTAACACAGAACCAGGTAAATGCTGCCTTCATGGTCCAACACAGAACCAGGGAGATGCTGCCTTCAATGTCTAACACAGAACCAGGTAAATGTTGCCTTCAATGTCCAACACAGAACCAGGGAGATGCTGCCTTCAGGGTCCAACACAGAACCAGGGAGATGCTGCCTTCAGGGTCCAACACAGAACCATGGAGATAATGCCTTCAATGTCTAACACAGAACCAGGTAAATGCTGGCTTCAGGGTCTAACACAGAACCAGGTAAATGCTGCCTTCAGGGTCTAACACAGAACCAGGTAAATGCTGGCTTCAGGGTCTAACACAGAACCAGGTAAATGCTGCCTTCAGGGTCTAACACAGAACCAGGAAGATGCTGCCTCCAGGGTCCAACACAGAACCAGGGAGATGCTGCCTTCAGGGTCTAACACAGAACCAGGGAGATGCTGCCTTCAGGGTCTAACACAGAATCAGGGAGATGCTGCCTTCAGGGTCTAACACAGAATCAGGGAGATGCTGCCTTCAGGGTCTAACACAGAATCAGGGAGATGCTGCCTTCAGGGTCTAACACAGAACCAGGGAGATGCTGCCTTCAGGGTCTAACACAGAATCGGGGAGATGCTGCCTTCAGGGTCTAGCACAGAACCAGGGAGATGCTGCCTTCAGGGTCTAACACAGAATCAGGGAGATGCTGCCTTCAGGGTCTAACACAGAATCAGGGAGATGCTGCCTTCAGGGTCTAACACAGAATCAGGGAGATGCTGCCTTCAGGGTCTAGCACAGAACCAGGGAGATGCTGCCTTCAGGGTCTAACACAGAATCAGGGAGATGCTGCCTTCAGGGTCTAGCACAGAATCAGGGAGATGCTGCCTTCAATGTCTAACACAGAACCAGGTAAATGCTGCCTTCAGGGTCTAACACAGAATCAGGGAGATGCTGCCTTCAGGGTCTAACACAGAATCAGGGAGATGCTGCCTTCAGGGTCTAACACAGAATCAGGGAGATGCTGCCTTCAGGGTCAGACAGTATCATTAATAACATGATGAATGATACATCACCTCATCCTGAAGCTAGTTTGTTGTTCATATTGATCTGATGGAATAGTTTGTCTAAAGTCTTACAGTTCACACACTCTGATACAGCCATAGAAAGGACAGTTAGCACGGTTAGCACAGTTAGCACGGGTCGGGCTGGTTATATTTATCTCACCTGGTTTTGTCAATAACACCTCCAGCTTCTTCTTCTCTGCTTCCGGTACACTGCAGCTCTCGGGCTCTTCAAAATAAAAGCCCGCAGATCCTGTTGTCGTTTTCAACACTGTGGCCGTGTCTCAATTCAGGGGCTGCACCCTTCGGAGTGCGCAGCCTACGCGGTCCACGGAGGACCCAGTCCACGTAGTCCGGGTAGGCTGGACCGAGCGGCTTCCGAAATGAGACGGTCTAGCCTACGGAGGGCTTCGCATTTACGTCACGTGATACACGGTGTTCGGTTGCGCTGCTCCGGCAGCCTGCTAGCAAATTAGCTTACAAGCTAACTCAGCTGAAAAGGATCCAGAAACTTTACTTTTAGACGTTGTAACATGTTTTTGTAATGAACACAAGCATGTTGTATGGATCAGTTCTAAACAATATTAGTGTTCTAATCTTAATAGCTATGTTTATATTCTCCTTCTTCCCCGAACCCTGCCCAGATGAGTCCCACTGAGGATTCTGGGTAGTGTAGTGTCTTCGGCCATCCTAAACTCAACACATGTTTGTTTCTCCGAATCGAAGGGGAAAATTACAAAAGCATTGCTCACAATTTAAAACCGATCGATGTTGTGTACTCAACAAGGACACTGGTGTGTTTGAGTCGATGAGTGGTGCAGACAGCACGGTGACATCACTCACAGTCAGGGGAGTACTTACTTCCGGGGTAAAATCCTGCGTTATCCAATGGGAATGGACGCTCACATTGCTCTCCGTAATACAACAAAGAGCACAGGATCAAAGCGGAATATAATGTTCTTCTAAATAACGTTAACTCAAGGGAACAGTCTATTGGACACAGCTGAAGCTCTTCCTTAAAAACTAACTCAGCTAATAAAAATCACAGTTGCATTACCCACAATGCACTGTTTTTTGAGAACAAAAATTCGTAACTAATGCACCATAATACATTCTGACGAAAAATAAAAATTATTATGAATACAAATAAAATAAAAGAAGCCTCCCGCGAGTTACTACAAGCTATAACGTAGATTTAAAACGTGTTAT
>JAURVH010000023.1:280762-291175 GCA_036324595.1 Champsocephalus gunnari
GATTGTGATGTAGTGATGTAGAGATGTAGTGATGTAGTGATGTAGTAGAGTTTGTAGTGTATGTAGTGAGTGATGTATGATGTAGAGATGTAGTGATGTAGATGTTCAATAGATGTAGTGATGTAGTGATGTAGTGATGTAGAGATGTAGTGATGTAGAGATGTATCAGATAGATGTAGATGATGTAGTGATGTAGAGATGTAGAGATGTAGTGATGTAGTGAGATGTAGTGATGTAGTGATGTGTAGATGATGTAGATGTAGTGATGTAGAGATGTAGTGATGTAGAGATGTAGAGATGTAGTGATGTAGAGATGTAGTGATGTAGAGATGTAGTGATGTAGTGATGTAGTGATGTAGTGATGTAGAGATGTAGAGATGTATAGAGTGAGATGTAGTGATGTAGAGATGTAGAGATGTAGTAGAGATGTAGTGATTGTAGAGATGTAGTGATGTAGAGATGTAGTAGATGTAGTGATGTAGTGAGATGTAGTGATGTAGAGATGTAGTGATGTAGTGATGTAGAGATGTAGTGATAGTAGAGATGTAGTGATGTATGATAGATGTAGTGATGTAGAGATGTAGAGATGTATAGTAGATGTAGTGATGTAGAGATGTAGAGATGTACAGATAGATGTAGTGATGTAGTGATGTAGAGATGTAGTGATTGTAGTGATGTAGAGATGTAGTGATGTAGAGATGTAGATGTGTGATGTAGTGATGTAGTGATGTAGAGATGTAGTGATGTAGTGATGTAGAGATGTATAGATGATGTAGTGATGTAGAGATGTAGAGATGTAGTGATGTAGTGATGTAGTGATGTATCGAGATGTAGATGTAGTGATGTAGAGATGTAGTGATGTAGTGATGTAGTGATGTAGAGATGTAGATGATGTAGTGATGTAGAGATGTATCAGATAGATGTAGTATGTAGAGATGTAGAGATGTATGTGATTAGAGATGTAGAGATGTAGTGATGTAGTGATGTAGTGATGTAGAGATGTAGTGATGTAGTAGAGTTGTAGAGATGTAGTGATGTAGAGATGTAGATGATGTATAGTATGTAGAGATGTAGTGATGTAGAGATGTAGATGTGATGTAGAGATGTAGATGATGTAGAGATGTATGATAGTGATGTAGAGATGTAGTGATGTAGTGATGTATGTCAGATAGATGTAGTGATGTAGAGATGTAGAGAGTGATGTAGAGATGTAGAGATGTAATGTGATGTATAGTAGATGTAGTGATGTAGATGATGTAGTGATGTAGAGATGTATCAGATGATGTAGTGATGTAGAGTATGTAGAGATGTAGTGATGTAGAGATGTAGAGATGTAGTGATGTAGAGATGTAGTGATGTAGAGATGTAGTGATGTAGAGATGTAGAGATGTAGTGATGTAGAGATGTAGAGATGTATCAGATAGATGTAGTGATGTAGAGATGTAGAGATGTAGTGAGATGATGTAGTGATGTAGAGATGTAGTGTATAGTGATGTAGAGATGTAGTGTGGAGATGTAGAGATGTAGTGATGTAGAGATGTAGTGATGTAGATGATGTAGTGATGTAGTGAATGTAGAGATGTAGTGATGTAGAGATGTAGTAGATGTATGATGTAGTAGATGTAGTGATGTAGTGATGTAGTGATGTAGAGATGTATGATTGTAGTAGATGTAGTAGATGTAGTAGATGTATAGATGAGATGTAGTGATGTAGTGATGTAGTGATGTAGTGATGTAGTGGATGTAGAGATGTAAGATGTAGTGATGTAGTGATGTAGTGATGGTAGAGATGTAGTGATGTAGAGATGTAGAGATGTAGTGATGTAGAGATGTAGGTAGAGTAGATGTAGTGATGTAGTAGATGTAGAGATGTATAGATGAGTGTAGTAGTGATGTAGAGATGTAGTGATGTAGTAGATTGTGATGTAGGATGTAGAGATGTAGAGAGTTATAGATATGATGTAATGATGCAGAGATGTAGAGATGGAGGGATGATGTAGAGATGAGCTATAGATTAGTGATGTAGAGTTGTTAGATGTAGTGTGGTAGTGATGTAGTGAGGTAGAGATAGCTAGTGATGATATGTAAGATGTAGGGATGTAGAGATGTATGATGTAGTGATGTAGAGTGTAGTGATGTAGGAGATGTATCAGATGTAGATGTACGTGATGTAGAGATGTAGTGATGAGTGATGTAGAGATGTAGGGATGTATATATGTTATGATTAGTGATGTAGTGAATTAGTGAGGTAGAGATGTAGAGTGTAGTGATGTAGAGATGTAGTGATGTAGTGATGTAGAGATGGAGTGATGGAGAGATGTAGAGATGTAGTCATGTAGTCGATGTAGTGATGTAGTGATGTATGTGATTAGAGATGTCGTAGTAGCAGATAGATGTAGAGATTTAGTGATGTTAGATGATGTTGTGATTTAGATGTATGTAGTGATTGTGGTAGAATTTAGTTAGTGTAGGTTATTGATGTAGAGATGTGTGATTTATGTGTAGAGATTTAGTGTTATTGATGTGTATGTATTGATTTGTGATGTAGAGATTAGAGAGGTATTGATGTAGTGATTTAGTGATGTTATTGATTGAGATTATGATTAGATGTGTGATTTTTTTAGTATAATGTTGTATTAGTGTGTAATATATGATGTATTTTGATGTTTGAGATGTAGATGTAGTGTGTATAGGATTTTATAGATGTATGATTAGAGATTATTGTTTAGAGTGTAGTTGTAGTTTGTATATAGTTAGTGTTGTAGGATGTAGAGTGTTGTGATGTAGTGATGTTGATGGATTTAGTGTTGATGTAGTGATGTAGTGATGTAGTGATGTAGTGGATGTAGTATTTAGTGATGTAAGTTGTAGTGATGTTGTGATGTGGTGATGTAGTGATGTAGTGATGTATGATGTAGTGATGTTGTGATGTAGAGTTGTAGAGATGTAGCAGATAGATGTAGTGATGTAGAGTGAGAGATGTAACAGAGAGATGTAGTGAGCTAGTGATTAGTGATGTAGTGATGTAGAGTATCTAGTGATGTAGAGATGTAGTGATGTAGAGATGTGAGATTAAGAGTGTAGTGTTGTAGAGAGTGTCAGATAGTAGTAGAGATGTATTGTATTAAGATGTAGCATGTATTGAAGTAGTGATGTTAGAGATGTATAGATGTATCAGTGAGATGTAGTGACGTATAGAGATGTAGAGGATGTACAGATTGATGATAGTGATGTAGCGATGTAGTGATTAGTAAGATGTAGTATTGTAGAGAGATGTAGTGATGTAGTGATGTAGAGATTTAGTGATCGTAGTGATGTAGTGATGATCGAGATAGTAGTGATTAGTGATGTAGAGAGGTAGCAGATAGATGTAGTCAGATCTAGATGTATGATTAGAGATGTAGTGATGTAGTGATGTAGAGATGCAGTGATGTATGTAGATGTAGTGGATGTAGAGATGTAGTGATGTAGTGATGTAGATGTATGATTAGAGATGTAGAGATGTAGTGATCAGAGAGATTATGCTGTAGAGATGTAAGATGTAACAGATGAGAATGTAGTGATGTAGAGATGTAGAGATGTATCAGTGATGCTAGTGATGTAGAGTGTAGTGTGGAGAGATTAGTGCTGGAGAGTATGTGTGATGGTAGAGATGTAGTGATGGTAGAGTTGAGTATGTAGAGATTAGTGGATGTAGAGATGTCTGCTGTAGTTGATGTAGTGATGTAGAGATGTAGTGATGTAGAGATGGAGTGATCTAGAGATGTAGTGAGGTATCAGATAGATGTAGTGTATGTAGAGAGCTAGTGAGGGATCAGAGAGAGTATGATGTAGTGATGTAGAGATGTTAGTGATGTAGTGAGGTAGTGATGTAGGGTCAGGTAGATGTAATGTAGTAGATGTAGTGATGTATGAAGATGTAGTGATGTAGGGATGTAGAGATGTAGTTGATGTAGTGAGGTAGTGATGTAGTGCTGTATAAGTTAGGGATGTAGGAGATGTAGAGATGAGTGATCTAGAGATGTAGTGATGTAGTGATGTAGAGATGTAGTGAGTAGAGATGTAGTGATGTATTGAGAGGTAGAGATGTAGTGATGTAGAGATGTAGAATGTATCAGATAGATGTATGATGTAGTGATTAGAGTTAGTATGATGTGAGATGTAGTGTGTAGAGCGAAGATAGTATCAGTATTGAGGAGAGATGTAGTGATGTAGGATGTAGATGTAGTGTATGTTTAGAATGGTAGTGATGTAGAGATGTGTCAGATTAGATGTAGAGATTAGTGATGGAGAGATGTAAGATGTAGAGATGTAGTGATGTAGCAGAGATGTAGTGATGTAAATGTATGATGTAGTGATGTAGAGATGTAGTGATTAGAGATCTGATAGATGTATTGGATGTATGTAGTGATGTAGATGATGTAGAGTGGGAAGATGTAGTGATGTAGAGAGTAGAGATTATGTAGATGATGTAGAGATGTATAGATGTAGTATGATAGAGATGTAGTGATGTAGAGATGTAGTGATGTTGATTAGAGATGAGTGATGTAGAGATGTAGATTGTATCAGATAGATGTAGTGGATGTGTAGAATGTAGTGATGTTGAGTATGTAGAGATGTAGTGATGTATGCAATAGATGATGTAGAATGTAGTGATGTAGAGATGTAGATGATTTAGATGTAGAGATGTAAGATGTAGTGATGTAGAGATGTAGTGTGATTAGAGATGTGAGTAAGATGTAAATGTATCAATAGATGTAGTGATGTAGAGATGTAGAGATGTAGTGATGTAAGATGTAGTGTTAGATGATGTATGATGAGAGATGGAGATGAATGTAGAGATGTAGAGATGTATGATGTAGATGATGTAGATATGTGTAGTGATGTAGAGATGTAGAGATGTAGTTGATAGATAGATGTATGAGTAGAGATGTAGATGTAGTGATGTAGAGATGTAGAGATGTAAGATAGAGTTAGAGATGTAGTGAGTAAGATGTAGTGATTAGTGAGATGTAGAGATGAGTGTAGAGATGTAGTGATGTAGAGATGTAGTGATTAAATGTATAGATGTAGAGATGTAGAGTAAATGTAGTGATTAGTGATGTAGAGATGTATGAGTTAGATAGATGTAGTGATGTAGTGATGTAGTGATGTGTAGATGTAGATGATGTAAGATTAGATGTATATGTAGAGAGATGTAGTAGTGATTAGAGATTAAGATGTATGAAGTAGTGATGTATAGATGATGTAGTGAGTATGATGTAGAGATGTATGATGTAGTAGATGTAGTAGATGTAGAGATGTATGATGTAGTAGTGATGTAGAGATGTAGAGGTATGAGAATGTAGTGATGTATATGTTTTATGGAGGTGTGAGATGTAGAGATGTAGTGATGTAGAATGAGAGATGTAGAGATGTAGTGATGTAGAATGTAAAGATGTATGAGTAAGTGATGTAGAGATGTATCTAGATATAGTGAGATGTAAGAGTGATTATGATTAGGATTAGGATGTACAATAGTGATTAGTGTGTCAGAGATGTAGTGATGTTGATGTAGAATGTCCGATAGTGATGTAGATATGTATGATGTAGAGATGGTAGTGATGTATGAGATGTAGAGATGTAGTGATGTAGAATGTATCTGTATATCAGATGTATAGATGTAGCTGATGTAGAGATGTAGAGATGTACCTGATGTTGAGATGTAGAGATGTAGCGATGGATCAGATAGATGTATGTGATGCAGAGATTGAGATGTAATATTAGAAGTTAGAGATGTAGTGATGTATAGATGTAGTGATGATTATGATGTAGAGATGTATGATGTATTGAGTAGTGTAGTGATAAGTAGTGATGTAGTGATGTAGCATTAGATGAGTGTAAATGTAGAGATGTGAAGATGTAGTCATGTAAAGATGTAGTGATGTAGTATGTAGAGAGTATTGAGTGTAGAGATGTAGTGATGTAGTGATGTAGTGATGTAGTGATGTAGATGATGTAGTGATGTAGTGATGTAGATGTATGAAGTAGTATGTAGAATGAGTGATTAGAGTTTAAGATGTATCGAAGAGTAGATGTAGTGATTAGTGAGTAGATGTAGAGATGTATCATGTAGTGATGTAGATGTCTTGATGTAGACGTAGTGATGTAGTAAGTATCTGATGGTAGTGATGTAGTATGTAGCAGAGCTAGAGAGTAGTGATGTAGTATAGTAAGAGTAGTGATGTAGTGATGTCGTGATGTAGTGATGTAGTGATGTAAGATGTATGTATGTATATGAAAGATGTTGTATGTAGTGAGTAGGGATGATATGTAGAGATGTAGTGATGTAGTGATTGATGATGTAAGAGTCTCAGCTAGATTAGTGATGTAAAGAGTAGTGAGTAGTGATGTCTGAGATGTAGTGATGTTGAAAGTGTATCCGATAGTGATGTAGTAGATGTATGATGAGTAGTGTATTGAGATGTATGAGATTAGAGATGTAGAGAAAGTATCAGATACAGATGTATAGATGTAGCTGATGTAGATGTAGAGATGTACCTGATGTATCAGATGTAGAGATGGTAGAGATGGAGTCAGATTTGTGATGTATGTGATGTGTGATGTAGATGTAGTGATGTAGAGATGTAAGAGTAGTGATGTAAGTGATGTAGATGATTAGGATGTAGAGGATGTAGTGATTAGTGATGTAGTGATGTAGTGATGAGATGTATCAATAGTATCGTAAGATTGTAGTGATGTAGAGATGTTTGATGTAATTCAGATTGATTTAGTGATTTTAAGATGTTGAGATTAGTGAGATATTGATTGAGATGTATGATGTAGTGATTGGTGGAGAGTTGTTGTGATGTAGAGTTTATAGTTTAGTGATGGTAGATTGTAGTGATTATATGTATGTATTTAGGGTTTGTGGTAGAGGTTGTTATGTAATGTAGTGGTTGTATGAGGTGTAGAGTGTAGTAGTTGTAGTGATGTTGATGTTGAGATGTAAGTTGATGAAAGTGTAGAGGTGTAGAGTGTATTAGTGTAGTGTAGGATGTAGTGATGTAGAGTGTAGGATTTATAGATGTAGTGGTTATTGAGGTAGAGTTTTATTGATGTGTGATGTAGTGATGTGGTGATTTAGTGATGTAGTGATGTATAGATGTAGGGTGTATCAGATAGATGTTATTTTTTTAGAGATGTAGTGATGTAGTTATGTAGAGATGTAGTGATGGTAGAGCTGTAAGAGATGTAGTGATGTAGCGAATGTAGTGATTAGAGATGTAGTGACGTAGAGATGTAGATAAGTAAGCTTGTAGAATGTAGAGATGTATCACTATATGTAGTGATGTAGAGATGTAGTGATGTAGAGGATGTATGTTAGAGATGTACGTGTAAGTAGAGATGTCAGTGACGTAGTGATGTCGAGAGATGTACGCATCTAGATGCTTGCGATGGTCGTGATGTAGAGATGTAGTGAGTAGAGAAGTAGTATAATGACTCTATGTCTTGATGTCTAGATGTAAGATGAAGAGCTGTAGATCTGTATTGATGAAGTAGAGTATAGATGAAGTGGAAGTCGTGAAGTATGAAGAAGAGCAGTAAGAGAATTCTGAATGGTCGAGCATTCGTGATGTAGAGATGTAGAGATGTAGTGGCTATATAGATGAAGAGATGTAGATTAAGTGATGTAGTGGATGTAAGTGAAGTAGTGAAGTCGAGATGTAGAGAAGTAGTGCTGTAGAGATGATTGATGTAGAGATTTAGTGAGTAGAGATGTAGTGATGTTAGTGATTAGTGTTGTAGTGACGGATCAGAGTATGTAAGTGATGTAGAATTGTTGTGATTGTAGGATTAGAGATGTAAATGTATGATGTAAGAGGTATCATGAATGGAGTATTAGAGATGTTAGATGTAGTATGTAGAGATGTAGTGATGTAAGAGATGTATGATGTAAATGAATATTAGTGATGTTAGAGAGTAGAGATGTGTGATGTAGTGATATGATGTTAGTTATGTGATTTAGTGATGTTGAGAGGTTAGAGATGTAGTGAGGTGTTAGGATGTAGTGATGTAGTGTTGATGATGTGTGATTGTGTGATGTAGTGATGTGGATGTAGTTGGATGTAGAGGTTAGTGTTGTAGTGTAGTGATGTAAGATTTGTGATGTTTGTAGTGTGGTGTGTAGTGATGTAGTGATGTTGATGTATGATGTAGTGATGTATTGATGATGTTTGATGGATTGTGAGATGTAGTGATTTTAGTTTTGTGATGTAGTGATGTAGTGTTGTAGTGTGTTGGAGTGATGGTGTGTTTTATGATGTTAGTGATGTGTGTTATGATTTGTGATGTAGTGATGTATGATTTGAGATGTAGAGATTAGAGATTAGGATGTAGAGATGTAGTGATGAGTGATGTAGAGATGTAGTGATTAAAATGTAGTGATGTAGTGAGGAAGTGAAGTAGTGAGTAGAGAGATGTAAATGGAGTGATGTAGAGATTAGTGATGTAGATGTAGATGATAGTGATGTAGAGATGTAAGAATGGAGTGATGTAGTGATGAGTGATGTAGTGATGAGTATAGAAGGGAGGAGGTAGTGATGTAGAGATGGAGTGAGGTAGAATTAGTGATGTAGTGATGTATCAGATAGTTGTAGGTTTAAATTTAGTATGTGGTGGTTGAGTTGGAAGATGTTGTATGAGTTTGTATGTGTTGTTGTGATGTTGAGATGTAGAGTTGTATGTTTTAGATGTGGTAAGATGTTGTGATGTATTATGTATTGGGATGTGGAATTGATGTTTGTGTTGTAGGTTGTAAATGTATCAATAGAGTAGGGATGTAGAGATGTTGTGAGGGTTGGGATGTAGTTGGGTTTGGTTTTTTCAATTCGTGGTATTTAGGGATGTAGAGTTAGTGTAGGTAGAAGTTTAGTTGAATGTAACAGAGTGATTTTAAGTGTAGTGTTGTGTGATGAGAATGGATATGTAGTGTTGTTGTATTGTAGAGATGTAGCAGATTTGTGTGGTTGTGGAGAGAGTATTGATGTAAGATGTAGAGTGTTTGATGTAGAGATGAGTGATTAGAGAGATGTAGTGATGTAGATGTAGTGATGTAGAGATGTAGAGATGTATCAGATAATTACTGATGTAAGAAGTAGAGATGTATCAGATAGATGTATGATTTTGAGATGAGAGATGTAGTATGTAAGTTAGAATTATGATGGTTATGGTGTGATTAGGTTGTAGATTAGAGAATGTAGTGAGTAGAGATAGAGATGTTGTATGAGTGCTGTATGATGTTGTGATTAAAATGTAGTGAGTAGTGATGTTGTGATGTAGAGATGTACTGATAGATTAGAGGATGTAGAGATGTAGTGATGTTATGATGTAAGATGTAGTGATGTAGAGATGTTATCAATAGATGTAAGATTGGAGGATGTAGAATTGTAGAGATGTAGAGAGTAGGGATGTAAGATGTATCAGAAAGATTAGAGATGTAGTGATTAGAGATGTAAGATGTAGTGATTAGAGATGTAGAATTGAGATGTATCTGATAGATGTAGTGATGTAGAGAGGTTGAATGGATGATGTAGAATGTAGAGATTATAGTAGTGATGGTTGTGATGTAGAAGTAGGATGTAGTGTTGTAAGGATTTATGATGTAGAGATGTAGACTGTATCAATAGATGTAGTGATGTAGAGATGTAGAGATGTATCATTAGATAGTATGTAGAATGTTGTGATGTAGAGATGTAGAGATGTGTGATGTAAGATGTGAGTGATTAAATGTAGTGATGTAGTGGATTAAGAGATGTAGTGATTTTGAGATGTAGAGATTATCAATAGAATGTAGTGATGAGAGATTAGAGATGTATCGATAGATGTAGTGAGGTAAGATGGAAGATGTTTTCATAGAGATGGTAGTGATGTAGTGATTTAGAGATGTAGTGATTTAGTGATGTAGAATGTAGGGAATTAGTGTAGTGTTGTAGTGTGGAGTGATGTAGTGATGTAGAGAGGTAGTATTAGTGATGTATGATGTAGAGATGTAATACTATCATACTCTCATACTATCATACTATCATACTCTCATACTCTCATACTATCATACTCTCATACTCTCATACTATCATACTCTCATACTCTCATACTATCATACTCTCATACTATCATACTCTCATACTATCATACTCTCATACTATCATACTCTCATACTCTCATACTATCATACTATCATACTATCATACTCTCATACTATCATACTCATACTTCATACTCTCATACTATCATACTCTCATACTCTCATACTATCATACTCATACTATCATACTCTCATACTCTCATACTATCATACTCTCATACTATCATACTCTCATACTATCATACTATCATACTCTCATACTATCATACTCTCATACTCTCATACTATCA
>JAURVH010000023.1:291675-316675 GCA_036324595.1 Champsocephalus gunnari
GTTCAAAGTGTAAGAAGTAGAAAGTACATGTATTTGTGTTCAACATGTAAGAAGCAGAAAGTACAGGTATTTGGGTTCAACATGTAAGAAGTAGAAAGTACAGGTATTTGTGTTCAACATGTAAGAAGTAGAAAGTACAGGTATTTGGGTTCAACATGTAAGAAGTAGAAAGTACAGGTATTTGGGTTCAACATGTAAGAAGTAGAAAGTACAGGTATTTGAGTTCAACATGTAAGAAGTAGAAAGTACAGGTATTTGGGTTCAACATGTAAGAAGTAGAAAGTACAGGTATTTTAGTTCAACATGTGAGAAGTAGAAAGTACAGGTATTTGAGTTCAACATGTAAGAAGTAGAAAGTACAGGTATTTGGGTTCAACATGTAAGAAGTAGAAAGTACAGGTATTTGAGTTCAACATGTAAGAAGTAGAAAGTACAGGTATTTGAGTTCAACATGAGAGAAGTAGAAAGTACAGGTATTTGTGTTCAACATGTAATAAGTAGAAAGTACAGGTATTTGGGTTCAACATGTAAGAAGTAGAAAGTACAGGTATTTGAGTTCAACATGTAAGAAGTAGAAAGTACAGGTATTTGGGTTCAACATGTAAGAAGTAGAAAGTACAGGTATTTGAGTTCAACATGAGAGAAGTAGAAAGTACAGGTATTTGTGTTCAACATGTAAGAAGTAGAAAGTACAGGTATTTGGGTTCAACATGAGAGAAGTAGAAAGTACAGGTATTTGAGTTCAACATGTAAGAAGTAGAAAGTACAGGTACTTGAGTTCAACATGTAAGAAGTAGAAAGTACAGGTATTTGAGTTCAACATATGAGAAGTAGAAAGTACAGGTACTTGAGTTCAACATGTAAGAAGTAGAAAGTACAGGTATTTGAGTTCAACATGTAAGAAGTAGAAAGTACAGGTACTTGAGTTCAACATGTAAGAAGTAGAAAGTACAGGTATTTGAGTTCAACATGAGAGAAGTAGAAAGTACAGGTATTTGAGTTCAACATGTAAGAAGTAGAAAGTACAGGTACTTGAGTTCAACATGTAAGAAGTAGAAAGTACAGGTATTTGAGTTCAACATATGAGAAGTAGAAAGTACAGGTATTTGGGTTCAACATGTAAGAATCAAAGACCTTTACATCACAGCAGGTGGTCGCCCTGTCACAGACCCAAACACGACTCTCTCTTTCCACAGAGGGGACACGTGTCTCTTCTACATCAACACGTGTCCCCTCTGTGGAAAGAGACTCTCTCTTCCTCACATGTTGTTGTTGTGTTGGGAAGTGTTCCTCACATGTTGTTGTTGTTGTTGTTGTTGTTGTTGTTGTCAGAAACTGCTGAACAAGGTGAGTCTGGGCCACCCTGCTAAGTGCACGTCCTACAGTCCTAACGGGGAGATGGTTTCCATCGGGATGGAGAACGGAGAGTTCATCGTTCTGCTCGTCAACTCTCTGACCGTGTGGGGCAAGAAGAGAGACCGCAGCGCCGCCATCCAGGACATCAGGTGCGCTATCTACTCTATCTACTGTGGATCTATATATGTGAGGGTTAATGTGCCATCCAGGACATCGGGTGCGCTATCTACTCTATCTACTGTGGATCTATATATGTGAGGGTTAATGTACCATCCAGGACATCAAGTGCGCTATCTACTCTATCTACTGTGGATCTATATATGTGAGGGTTAATGTGCCATCCAGGACATCAGGTGCGCTGTCTACTCTATCTACTGTGGATCTATATATGTGAGGGTTAATGTGCCATCCAGGACATCAGGTGCGCTATCTACTCTATCTACTGTGGATCTATATATGTGAGGGTTAATGTGCCATCCAGGACACCAGGTGCGCTATCTACTCTATCTACTGTGGATCTATATATGTGAGGGTTAATGTGCCATCCAGGACACCAGGTGCTCTATCTACTCTATCTACTGTGGATCTATATATGTGAGGGTTAATGTGCCATCCAGGACATCAGGTGCGCTATCTACTCTATCTACTGTGGATCTATATATGTGAGGGTTAATGTGCCATCCAGGACACCAGGTGCTCTATCTACTCTATCTACTGTGGATCTATATGTGAGGGTTAATGTGCCATCCAGGACACCAGGTGCTCTATCTACTCTATCTACTGTGGATCTATATATGTGAGGGTTAATGTGCCATCCAGGACATCAGGTGCGCTATCTACTCTATCTACTGTGGATCTATATATGTGAGGGTTAATGTGCCATCCAGGACACCAGGTGCTCTATCTACTCTATCTACTGTGGATCTGTATATGTGAGGGTTAATGTGCCATCCAGGACACCAGGTGCGCTATCTACTCTATCTACTGTGGATCTATATATATGTGAGGGTTAATGTGCCATCCAGGACACCAGGTGCTCTATCTACTCTATCTACTGTGGATCTATACATGATGTACCTGTATACACTTTATACCACATGATATACCTGTATGTACTTTATACCACATGATATACCTGTATGTACTTTATACCACATGATATACCTGTATGTACTTTATACCACATGATATACCTGTATGTACTTTATACCACATGATATACATGTATACACTTTATACCCAGGTTCAGTCCTGATAACCGGTTCCTGGCGGTGGGATCTCTGGAGAGCGCGGTGGATTTCTACGACCTGTCTCTGGGCCCGGCTCTGAACCGGGTCGGGTACTGCAAGGACCTCCCGGGGTCCGTGCTGCAGGTGGACTTCTCTGCTGACAGCAAGCACATCCAGGTGGAGACCCACAGCATTCACCATTCCCACATTCCCAATCCCACATTCCCAATCACACATTCCCAATCCCACATTCCCAATCACACATTCCCAATCACACCATTCCCAATCACACATTCCCAATCACACCATTCCCAATCACACATTCCCAATCACACATTCCCAATCCCACCATTCCCACATTCCCAATCCCACATTCCCAATCACACATTCCCAATCCCACATTCCCAATCACACATTCCCAATCCCACATTCCCAATCACAGCATTCCCAATCACAGCATTCCCAATCACACAATTTCCAATCCCACTATTCCCAATCCCACCATTCCCAATCACACATTCCCAATCACACCATTCCCAATCACACATTCCCAATCACACCATTCCCAATGACACATTCCCAATCCCACCATTCCCAATCCAACTATTCCCAATCCCACCATTCCCAATCACACATTCCCAATCACACCATTCCCAATCCCACATTCCCAATCACACATTCCCAATCACACATTCCCAATCCAATATTCCCAATCCCACCATTCCCAATCCTACTATTCCCAATCCCACCATTCCCAATCCCACATTCCCAATCACAGCATTCCCAATCACACCATTCCCAATCCCACTATTCCCAATCACACCATTCTCAATCCCACCATTCCCAATCACACATTCCCAATCACACCATTCCCAATCCCACCTTTCCCAATCCCACATTCCCAATCCCACATTCCCAATCACACTATTCCCAATCACACATTCCCAATCCCACCATTCCCAATCCCACTATTCCCAATCCCACATTCCCAATCCCACCATTTCCAATCACACATTCCCAATCCCACCATTCCCAATCACACCATTCCCAATCCCACTATTCCCAATCCCACTATTCCCAATCCCACTATTCCCAATCACACCATTCCCAATCCCACTATTCCCAATCACACATTCCCAATCCCACATTCCCAATCCCACTATTCCCGGTCACACCATTCCCAATCCCACCATTCCCAATCCCACATTCCCAATCCCACTATTCCCAATCCCACCATTCCCAATCACACCATTCCCAATCCCACTATTCACAATCACACCATTCCCAATCCCACATTCCCAATCCCACTATTCCCAATCACACATTCCCAATCCCACATTCCCAATCCCACTATTCCCGGTCACACCATTCCCAATCCCACCATTCACAATCCCACATTCCCAATCCCACTATTCCCAATCCCACTTTTCCCAATCCCACCTTTCCCAATCACACATTCCCAATCACACCATTCCCAATCCCACCTTTCCCAATCCCACCTTTCCCAATCCCACATTCCCAATCCCACTATTCCCAATCACACATTCCCAATCCCACCATTCCCAATCCCACCATTCCCAATCCCACTATTCCCAATCCCACCATTCCCAATCACACATTCCCAATCACACCATTCCCAATCACACATTCCCAATCCCACCATTCCCAATCCCACTATTCCCAATCACACATTCCCAATCCCACATTCCCAATCCCACTATTCCCAATCACACATTCCCAATCACACATTCCCAATCACACCATTCCCAATCCCACCATTCCCAATCACACATTCCCAATCACACATTCCCAATCCCACTATTCCCGGTCACACCATTCCCAATCCCACCATTCCCAATCCCACTATTCCCAATCACACATTCCCAATCACACATTCCCAATCCCACCATTCCCAATCACACATTTTTCCAATCCCACTATTCCCAATCCCACCATTCCCAATCACACCATTCCCAATCACACATTCCCAATCCCACTATTCCCAATCACACATTCCCAATCCCACATTCCCAATCCCACTATTCCCGGTCACACCATTCCCAATCCCACCATTCCCAATCCCACCATTCCCAATCCCACATTCCCAATCACACCATTCCCAATCACACATTCCCAATCCCACCATTCCCAATCCCACTATTCCCAATCACACATTCCCAATCCCACATTCCCAATCACACCATTCCCAATCACACATTCCCAATCCCACTATTCCCGGTCACACCATTCCCAATCCCACCATTCACAATCCCACATTCCCAATCCCACCATTCCCAATCACACATTCCCAATCACACCATTCCCAATCCCACCATTCCCAATCACACATTCCCAATCCCACTATTCCCGTCACACCATTCCCAATCACACCATTCCCAATCCCACTATTCCCAATCCCACCATTCCCAATCACACATTCCCAATCACACATTCCCAATCACACCATTCCCAATCCCACCATTCCCAATCACACCATTCCCAATCCCACCATTCCCAATCACACATTCCCAATCCCACATTCCCAATCCCACCATTCCCAATCCCACTATTCCCAATCACACATTCCCAATCCCACCATTCCCAATCACATATTCCCAATCTCTATGAGAGTGTGTGTGTTCCAGGTGTCTCTATGAGAGTGCGTGTGTTCCAGGTGTCTCTATGAGAGTGTGTGTATTCCAGGTGTCTCTATGAGAGTGTGTGTGTGTGTGTGTGTTCCAGGTGTCTCTATGAGAGAGTGTGTGTGTGTGTGTGTGTTCCAGGTGTCTCTATGAGAGTGTGTGTGTTCCAGGTGTCTTTATGAGAGTGTGTGTGTGTTCCAGGTGTCTCTATGAGAGTGTGTGTGTGTTCCAGGTGTCTTTATGAGAGTGTGTGTGTGTGTGTGTGTGTGTGTGTGTGTGTGTGTGTGTGTGTGTGTGTGTGTGTGTGTGTGTGTGTGTGTGTGTGTGTGTGTTCCAGGTGTCCTGCAGCAGCTACACCCGGCAGGTGCACCAGGTTCCCTCAGGTAAGCTGCTGGAGCCCTCACTGTGGGAGAGGATCACCTGGAGCACCTGGACCAGCGTCCTGGGGGAGGAGGTTCTGGGGGTGTGGCCCAGGAGCTCCGAGAGAGCCGAGGTGAACTGTGGCTGCGTGTCTCACTCCGGACTCAGCCTGGCCACCGGGGACGACTTCGGGCTCATCAAGCTGTTCCAGTTCCCCTGCAGCGACAAGTTCGTGAGTGGAACCAATCCTCTGACCTGTACACAGGCTCCTCCCCTCTGTACCTGCTCCTTAACTACAGGCCCCTCCCCTCTGTACCTGCTCCTTAACTACAGGCTCCTCCACTCTGTTCTGCTCCTTAACTACAGGCCCCTCCCCCTTACCTATAGGCCCCTCCCCTCTGTACCTCCCCCTAACTACAGGCTCCTCCCCTCTGCCCTGCTTCTTAACTACAGACCCCTCCCCCATGTACCTCCCCCTAACTACAGGCCCCTCCCCTCTGTACCTCCCCCTAACTACAGGCTCCTCCCCTTTGTCTTCAGGCCAAACACAAGAGGTATTTCGGCCACTCGGCTCACGTCACTAACGTTCGGTTCTCCTGTGACGACAAGTTCCTGATCAGTGCTGGAGGAAGTGACTGCAGGTACACGCACACACACACACACACACACACACACACACACACACACACACACACACACACACACACACACCACACACACACACATACACACACACACACGGACTGACGGACTGACGGACTGACGGACTGACGGACTGACGGACTATGTGTGTAGGATCCTGTAATATTGTGCGTCCCTAACTCCCGATATCAAATTGTCATCATCACCATAAATCTCTGGTAATGAAGTGTTACCTGTTCACCTGTACTGAGGTCACCTGTACAAAGGTCACCTGTACAGAGGTCACCTGTACAGAGGTCACCTGCACAGAGGTCACCTGTACAGAGGTCACCTGTACAGAGGTCACCTGTACAGAGGTCAACTGTACAGAGGTCACCTGCACAGAGGTCACCTGCACAGAGGTCACCTGTACAGAGGTCACCTGCACAGAGGTCACCTGTACAGAGGTCACCTGTACAGAGTTCACCTGTACAGAGGTCACCTGTACAGAGGTCACCTGTACAGAGGTCAACTGTACAGAGGTCACCTGCACAGAGGTCACCTGCACAGAGGTCACCTGTACAGAGGTGACCTGTACAGAGGTCACCTGTACAGAGGTCACCTGTACAGAGGTCACCTGTTCAGAGGTCACCTGTACTGAGGTCACCTGTACAGAGGTCACCTGTACTGAGGTCACCTGTACTGAGGTCACCTGCACAGAGGTCACCTGTACAGAGGTCACCTGCACAGAGGTCACCTGCACAGAGGTCACCTGTAATCTGAGGTGTTTCTCTGCCTGCAGTTTGTTTGTCTGGAGATGTCAGTGAGACGCTGCAGAAAGGAAGTGACCCGCGGGATGGATCCGGCGACTTCCTGTTCCTCCAGAAGAATTCAAATATAATGTGAAGAACTTTGATATCAGTGTGTGTGTGTGTGTGTGTGTGTGTGTGTGTGTTGTCAGTGTGTGTGTGTGTGTGTGTGTGTGTGTGTGTGTGTGTCAGTGTGTGTGTGTCAGTGCCTTCACTCTGACCAAACATTTGATAAACGTTATTTAAATGGTGGTGCTAACAAACATCAGGGGGGATTTGTTTGTTTTCTGTACTGTAATAAAGTAAACAACAGCAAGATGTGAACATGGTGCTACCTCAGGATGAAGTGCTCACAGGTAGATCAGTGATGATGGTTCATATCAATGTTTTACTCTAACAGACATTGTGATAGGATGTTCTGAACATCTCACACACAGCTTGGTGACGTTAAAGATCCTCGTATGTGGTGATGTAGCTAACGTCGAGCTAACGTCGAGCTAACGTCGAGCTAACGTCGAGCTAACGTCGAGCTAACGTCTGCTTTTTAATGGGAGGGAGCCTAATGTAGCATGTTAGCTTTCTGAACTTTGTATGGAGCTGTTGACATCCACAAATAAACACCATGAAACAGACTCATAATGCTGACTCGTGTCAATAATAATAATTTGTATAGCGCCTTTCAGGAAACCCAAGGTCGCTTTACAAGTCGGGTAGGGGGGGAGTAGGGGGAAAAAGGCAGACAGGTTAAGGGGGTGGGGGGGGAGTAGGGGAAAAATAAACCTATTAAGCTAACTATACAGTGGGGAAAGCCTTGGTGAAAAGGTGCGTTTTGAGGGCTTTTTTGAAAATGTCCAGGGTTGGGGCGCTGCGGATTTCGGGGGGGGAGAGAGTTCCAGAGGGTGGGGGGTGCCACACTGAAGGCTCTGTCACCAAAAGTCCGCAACCTGGTGCGGGGGTGGAGAGGAGATCCTGCCCAGGTGGTCTTAGCTTCCGGGATGGAGTGTGGTAGCGGAGAAGGACAGACAGGTATTGGGGGGCGAGGGCATGGAGGGATTTGTAAGTCAGAAGAAGGAGTTTATAGGTGATACGGTGCTTGACTGGGAGCTAGTGGAGGTGGATCAGGGTGGGGGTGATGTGCTGCCGAGTTCTGCACATACTGGAGCCTGTCCGGGGCTTTACTGGGAACCCCGAACAGGACTCCGTTGCAGTAATCCAACCGGGAGGAGGCGAATGCATGAATGAGGGTCTCGGCCACGGAATCAGAGAGCGATGGTCGTAGACGGGAGATGTTCCCGAGGTGATAGAAGGCAGACTTAGTGACGGATTTGATGTGTGACTGAAATGAGAGAGTGGAGTCAAGGATGACACCCAGGTTACGGACTTCGGGAGACGGGGAGATGGAACAGCCGTCATTGTGGAGGAGGAGATCCCCAACCTTCCGGAGCAGTGCTTTGGGGGCCACACCATGAGCTCAGTCTTCTTACAGTTGAGTTTGAGTAGATTTGCTGTCATCCAGGTTTGTATGGCATGGAGACAGTTGACCAAAGACTGGAGGGAGCTGGGCGGATGGTGAGGTGCTGAGATAGAGCTGAGTGTCGTCAGCGTAGCAGTGGAAATCGAGACCGAATTGACGTATGATCTGGCCAAGGGGGAGCATGTAAATGGTGAAAAGTAGGGGACCAAGCACGGAGCCTTGGGGGACACCATGGTTGACTGGGGCCGAGGGGGAGGATGAGCCGCTGATGCTAACAAACTGAGACCTGGTTGATAGATAGGACTGAAACCATGACAGAGCTGTGCCAGTGATGCCAAGGTTGTCAGAGAGGCATTTCAGGAGGACTATGAGAAACAGTGTCAAAAGCAGCAGAGAGGTGGAGGAGGATGAGAATACTGATTTGTCCGGAGTCAGCAGCGAGAAGGAGGTCATTAGTGATCTTGAGGAGGCGGTCTGTGTGCTGTGATGTGCTCTGTAGGCTGACTGTAGGGGTGCGTAGAGCTCATGGTTGGACAGATGTTGATGAAGCTGGGCGGCGACTGCTCTTTCCAAGGTGTTGCTAAGGAAAGGAAGGTTGGAGATCGGTCTGTAGTTGTTCAGCTCCTCAGGGTCCAAACCAGGCTTCTTGAGGATGGGAGTGATGGAGGCGGTTTTGAAGCAGGAGGGAACTATTCCAGATGACAGAGAGGAGTTGATGATGTCTGTTATGATGGGGCAGAGGGTGGGAAGGCAGGCCTTGGCCAGCACCGTGGGCATGGGGTCAAGGGAGCAGGTGGAGGCCTTAGCATTGGTCACCAGCTTCGAGACCAGTGGGACATCCACTGGGGAGAAGGAGGAGAGAGCATTGGGGATTGAGGGGTTGAGCTGGGAATGTGCATTTCTGCGTCAGGGGCCAGTGCAGAGAGGGGGAGGGGCGGGCACCAGGAGCTGTTGATGAATGGAGATCACCTTATCAGGAGGTCAGGAGCTTCAGCAGTGTGCGTGGCAGGGAGGGGCGGAGCAGTCGGTTGATGGTGGAGAACAAGGATCTGGGGTGATTTTGTTGTGAGGTGATGAGAGAGGAGTAGTAGGCGGTCTTGGTCTTGGAGAGAGCCTCCTTGTAGGACCTTACATGGTCCACCAGGGCCATACGGTGGGCGGTGAGGCCAGTTCGTCTGGAAAGCCGCTCCAACCGACGACCAGTTTGCTTCATTGTGCGAAGATCCGGGCGGAGAAAAGACACCGTCCGGCTTCTGAGGGGAGCCAGAGAGTCCAGGCTGAGAGAGAGGGCAGTGTTGTAGCGGGCCACCAACACGTCCGGCGAGGTGCCGGAGAGAGCCGGGGCCATGTGGGTTATGAGGAGGTCTGAGAGGCCTGATGCACTCACTGATTTGGCGTCTCTGAAGGTGATTGTGCGCCTGGGGCGCTGCTTGGGCAGGGGGATGGGGATGCTGAAGATGATGGCGCGGTGGTCTGATACTGCCAGGTCTAGGCGCTGCAGATGAGGGGGGGGCACCAGTGGAGCAGACTAGATCCAGCGTGTGACCTTTGGAGTGGGTGGGGCCCTGGACATGCTGTGTGATGTTGAGGCAGTCCAGAAGTGACAGAAATTCTGCGGCAAAGCTACAGCTGGTGGAGTCGACGTGGATGTTAAAATCTCCCAGCAGGTGGAAGGTGATTTAGAGCAGAGAGAGGACAGACGCTCACTCAGCTCGGGCATGAAGGTGGTGGGAGCTTTGGGGGGGCGGGAAATCAGGGCAACCTGGAGTAGAGGTGATCCGGAGAGCGAGAATGTAATACACTCTGATGATGTGATATTGGGAGAGGGAATCTCCCTGACCCGGATACCTGCTCGGTGGATAACAGCCAGCCCGCCGCCGCGGCCATGTCTCCGTTAAACATAGGTAGCTAGCCCCAGACCGCTGATCCACAGAAATGGAGTAGCCGGATGAAAAACTGAACAACGCGATCATCACACGGTTATGACAGAACAGTAGGCTATATCTGATCCAGCAGCAAAACGAACACTTTCTTCAAGGCAAGAGACGTTAAAACGCAGACGGAGAAGCGGCGAACAAGCAACGCCAGCGTCCTCTCACATCTCAGGTCAGGGTTCATAATGCTGACTCAGGTCAGGGCTCATAATGCTGACTCAGGTCAGGGTTCAGGACTCATAATGCTGACTCAGGTCAGGGCTCATAATGCTGACTCAGGTCAGGGTTCAGGACTCATAATGCTGACTCAGGTCAGGGTTCATAATGCTGACTCATGTCAGGGTTCATCATGCTGACTCATGTCAGGGCTCTTAATGCTGACTCAGGTCAGGGTTCATCATGCTGACTCATGTCAGGGCTCTTAATGCTGACTCATGTCAGGGTTCATAATGCTGACTCATGTCAGGGTTCATAATGCTGACTCAGGTCAGGGCTCATAATGCTGACTCAGGTCAGGGTTCAGGACTCATAATGCTGACTCAGGTCAGGACTCATAATGCTGACTCAGGTCAGGGTTCATAATGCTGACTCAGGTCAGGGTTCAGGACTCATAATGCTGACTCAGGTCAGGGTTCATCATGCTGACTCATGTCAGGGTTCATCATGCTGACTCATGTCAGGGCTCTTAATGCTGACTCATGTCAGGGTTCATCATGCTGACTCGGGTCAGGGTTCAGGACTCATAATGCTGACTCAGGTCAGGACTCATAATGGTGACTCAGGTCAGGGTTCAGAACTCATAATGCTGACTCATGTCAGGGTTCATAATGCTGACTCAGGTTTGGGCTCATAATGCTGACTCAGGTCAGGGTTCAGGACTCATAATGCTGACTCAGGTCAGGACTCATAATGCTGACTCAGGTCAGGACTCATAATGCTGACTCAGGTCAGGGTTCAGGACTCATAATGCTGACTCAGGTCAGGGCTCATAATGCTGACTCAGGTCAGGGTTCAGGACTCATAATGCTGACTCAGGTCAGGGTTCATAATGCTGACTCATGTCAGGGTTCATCATGCTGACTCATGTCAGGGCTCTTAATGCTGACTCATGTCAGGGTTCATAATGCTGACTCATGTCAGGGTTCATAATGCTGACTCAGGTCAGGGCTCATAATGCTGACTCAGGTCAGGGTTCAGGACTCATAATGCTGACTCAGGTCAGGACTCATAATGCTGACTCAGGTCAGGGCTCATAATGCTGACTCAGGTCAGGGTTCAGGACTCATAATGCTGACTCATGTCAGGGTTCATAATGCTGACTCAGGTTTGGGCTCATAATGCTGACTCAGGTCAGGGTTCAGGACTCATAATGCTGACTCAGGTCAGGACTCATAATGCTGACTCAGGTCAGGACTCATAATGCTGACTCAGGTCAGGGTTCAGGACTCATAATGCTGACTCAGGTCAGGGTTCATAATGCTGACTCAGGTCAGGGTTCATAATGCTGACTCAGGTCAGGGTTCATCATGCTGACTCATGTCAGGGTTCATCATGCTGACTCATGTCAGGGCTCTTAATGCTGACTCATGTCAGGGCTCATAATGCTGACTCATGTCAGGGTTCATCATGCTGACTCATGTCAGGGCTCTTAATGCTGACTCATGTCAGGGTTCATAATGCTGACTCATGTCAGGGTTCATAATGCTGACTCATGTCAGGGCTCATAATGCTGACTCAGGTCAGGACTCATAGTGCTGACTCAGGTCAGGGCTCATAATGCTGACTCAGGTCAGGGCTCATAATGCTGACTCATGTCAGGGCTCATAATGCTGACTCAGGTCAGGACTCATAGTGCTGACTCATGTCAGGGCTCATAATGCTGACTCATGTCAGGGCTCTTAATGCTGACTCATGTCAGGGCTCATAATGCTGACTCAGGTCAGGGCTCATAATGCTGACTCATGTCAGGGCTCTTAATGCTGACTCATGTCAGGGCTCATAATGCTGACTCAGGTCAGGGCTCATAATGCTGACTCATGTCAGGGCTCATAATGCTGACTCATGTCAGGGCTCATAATGCTGACTCATGTCAGGGCTCATAATGCTGACTCATGTCAGGGCTCATAATGCTGACTCATGTCAGGACTCATAATGCTGACTCAGGTCAGGGCTCATAATGCTGACTCATGTCAGGGCTCATAATGCTGACTCAGGTCAGGACTCATAGTGCTGACTCATGTCAGGGTTCATAATGCTGACTCATGTCTGGGTAGAAAGTGCTGTACGCACTTTCCTCGCGGTACACAATGTTTGGTGAATCGGAAAATGTCGGAATATTTCTGTACCTATTCTTTGGATTTCTACTAGTAAGCGACCTTCCCACGTGAATCCTACGCACGGCGTTATAAATGAGGACTGGACTTGGACCAGCCGGTGGTGCTGGCACGGCCTCCGCGACGGGGCCGCCCCCGGCCTTTACCCATTCCAGCGGTTCCGGCCCCGCCTCTCCCGGCAGCCGCCCCTGCAGAGGTCGCCTCCCCGTTCTCCGGAGTCGTGTGGGTCCGCCTGTCGGCCCGCCGCACTGACTGGGTGAGCGCTGGAGTGGTGGAGCATTACGGGACCTCATCACTGATAAAGGGCGTGTTGCCCCCCGGACCTGAGAGAGAGAGTACCGGGGGGTGGTATCATTGTAGCTTGAGTAGCATGTAGCATGTAGCATGTAGCAAGTAGCATGTAGCAAGTAGCATGTAGCATGTAGCATGTAGCAAGTAGCATGTAGCAAGTAGCATGTAGCAAGTAGCATGTAGCATGTAGCAAGTTATTCTTCCTGCTGTAATCCTAAAGGAAACAAAGAGTGGGGTTCCATACTCAACACGCCGCCTCCGAGTCCCATTCATCGGCTCTACGACACAGAGAGTATTTATACACATACAGGATGGTAAAGTACACGTAGAGAGTATTTATACACATACAGGATGGTAAAGTACACGTAGAGAGTATTTATACACATACAGGATGTTAAAGTACACGTAGATAGTATTTATACACATACAGGATGTTAAAGTACACATAGAGTATTTATACACATACAGGATGTTAAAGTTCACGTAGATAGTATTTATACACATACAGGATGTTAAAGTACACATAGAGTATTTATACACATACAGGATGTTAAAGTACATGTAGAGAGTATTTTCACACATTAATGATGTTAAAGTACACGTAGAGAGTATTTATACACATACAGGATGTTAAAGTACAAAGAGAGTATTGATACACATACAGGATGTTAAAGTACACGTAGAGAGTATTTATACACATACAGGATGTTAAAGTACACATAGAGTATTTATACACATACAGGATGGTAAAGTACACATAGAGAGTATTTATACAAATACAGGATGTTAAAGTACACGTAGAGAGTATTGATACACATACAGGATGTTAAAGTACACGTAGAGAGTATTTATACACACACAGGATGTTAAAGTACACATAGAGAGTATTTATACACATACAGGATGTTTAAGTACAGGTAGAGAGTATTTTCACACATTAATGATGTTAAAGTACACGTAGAGAGTATTTATACACATACAGGATGTTAAAGTACAAAGAGAGTATTGATACACATACAGGATGTTAAAGTACACGTAGAGAGTATTTATACACATACAGGATGTTAAAGTACACATAGAGAGTATTTATACACATACAGGATGGTAAAGTACACATAGAGAGTATTGATACACATACAGGATGTTAAAGTACAGGTAGAGAGTATGTATACACATACAGGATGTTAAAGTACACGTAGAGAGTATTTATACACATACAGGATGTTAAAGTACATGTCACATGTTGTCCGTGATTTCAAAATAAAAGCATGCAAACACCGCTCCTCTTTCCTCTCCTTCCGGTGTGATAATAATAGTAATCATGAAGACATTCCTCTCTGTTTAGACCTCAGTTATATATATGACGTTGCATTATATATTAATATTGATGTATTTCTATATTTAGTCTTGAATCAGATTTTAACCTCTCTTATTGTGGTGAGTTCCGCTCCAGGCCGGCAGAGCGCGGTGCGTCACTTCCGGTGTGAGCAGAGTGTCATGGCGGCGCCCTGTAGCAGAGATCGTTGCACTCTGTTTACAGATTAAAGCCGTTTGAATATAATCTAGAGTTTAGATCCAGGTTCGGTTCCGCAGTCTGCGGAGAGGGGAGACCCGGGATGAGCCCGCAGGTGAGTCCCCGCGCGGACACCTCCCTGTAAGGCTTTATTATGTTCATGCATCAGGTTATAATACAGTGATCTCTGCGCTGCAGGTCTATGGTGTATATCTACACTCCAGATCTATAGATCTATAGATCTATATCTACACTACAGATCTACAGATCTATAGATCTATATCTACACTACAGATCTACAGATCTACAGACATAGAAAGACAAGCGTGTATCTGGTTCTCCAGAGAGAGTTATTTCTACTTCAGTTTCTGTTAATATGCAGATTAGGAATAATGTCAAATGTTATTGTTGTTATTATTATTATTAGTAGTATTGTTGTTGTTGTTATTAAATTAGATTAGTTATTATTTATTTCTGATCTTGTTTATTGTTCAAACTGAAAGCAGAGTTTTAAGACGTAAATCTTAATGTTTAAATAAAATCTGTAGATATTTATAAAACCTTTTAAAACCTAATTTAAGTAATGAGTTATTCCAGCAGCGCGAGCCGTCAGGGCCAGGCGCGAGCCGTCAGGGCCAGGCGCGAGCCGTCAGGGCCAGGCGCGAGCCGTCAGGGCCAGGCGCGAGCCGTCAGGGCCAGGCGCGAGCCGTCAGGGCCAGGCGCGAGCCGTCAGGGCCAGGCGCGAGCCGTCAGGGCCAGGCGCGAGCCGTCAGGGCCAGGCGCGAGCCTCTCTGAGGGCGAAGACGTTTTACAAAATAATATTTAAAAACATTCACCCTTTAACTGCCGGGCCGAGAAAACAGATATGGAAACATTATAGTTTGCCTCTGCCGACTGGTGGAGCTGGCCTCCTGTGGCAGCAGCACACCGCACGGTGTGTGTGTGTGTGTGTGTGTGTGTGTGTGTGTGTGTGTGTGTGTGTGTGTGTGCATCAAACTCAATTACATGTGTTTCTTTTATGGAAAATGAGAAATATATACAACCGGATATATTCATAGATGCTCTCACCGTAGATGCTCTCACCGTAGATGCTCTCACCGTAGATGCTCTCACCGTAGATGCTCTCACCGTAGATGCTCTCACCGTAGATGCTCTCACCGTAGATGCTCTCACCGTAGATGCTCTCGCCGTAGATGCTCTCGCCGTAGATGCTGAACCGTAGATGCTCTCACCGTAGATGCTCTCACCGTAGATGCTCTCGCCGTAGATGCTCTCACCGTAGATGCTCTCACCGTAGATGCTGAACCGTAGATGCTCTCACCGTAGATGCTCTCACCGTAGATGCTCTCACCGTAGATGCTCTCCCGTAGATGCTCTCTCTCACCGTAGATGCTCTCACCGTAGATGCTCTCACCGTAGATGCTCTCACCGTAGATGCTCACACCGTAGATGCTCTCACCGTAGATGCTCTCGCCGTAGATGCTCTCGCCGTAGATGCTCTCGCCGTAGATGCTGAACCGTAGATGCTGAACCGTAGATGCTCTCACCGTAGATGCTCTCACCGTAGATGCTCTCGCCGTAGATGCTCTCGCCGTAGATGCTGAACCGTAGATGCTCTCGCCGTAGATGCTCTCGCCGTAGATGCTCTCACCGTAGATGCTCTCACCGTAGATGCTCTCACCGTAGATGCTGAACCGTAGATGCTCTCACCGTAGATGCTCTCACCGTAGATGCTCTCACCGTAGATGCTCTCCCGTAGATGCTCTCTCTCACCGTAGATGCTCTCACCGTAGATGCTCTCACCGTAGATGCTCTCACCGTAGATGCTCACACCGTAGATGCTCTCACCGTAGATGCTCTCGCCGTAGATGCTCTCGCCGTAGATGCTCTCGCCGTAGATGCTGAACCGTAGATGCTGAACCGTAGATGCTCTCACCGTAGATGCTCTCACCGTAGATGCTCTCGCCGTAGATGCTCTCGCCGTAGATGCTGAACCGTAGATGCTCTCACCGTAGATGCTCTCACCGTAGATGCTCTCGCCGTAGATGCTCTCACCGTAGATGCTCTCACCGTAGATGCTGAACCGTAGATGCTCTCACCGTAGATGCTCTCGCCGTAGATGCTCTCACCGTAGATGCTCTCACCGTAGATGCTGAACCGTAGATGCTCTCACCGTAGATGCTCTCACCGTAGATGCTCTCGCCGTAGATGCTCTCACCGTAGATGCTCTCACCGTAGATGCTGAACCGTAGATGCTCTCACCGTAGATGCTCTCACCGTAGATGCTCTCACCGTAGATGCTCTCCCGTAGATGCTCTCTCTCACCGTAGATGCTCTCACCGTAGATGCTCTCACCGTAGATGCTCACACCGTAGATGCTCTCACCGTAGATGCTCTCGCCGTAGATGCTCTCACCGTAGATGCTCTCGCCGTAGATGCTGAATCGGTGCAGCTTTGGGCTGAATGCCATGCGTGAAAGGTGCTATGTAAATGATTATCACTCTTTCACTCTGACACTCATAAGGCAGGACGAGATGGAGTAATATTACCATGAATATAGCCATTTATTTATTTACCATATTGTATTGGAGAACTTCTCTGAAAACTCATTTTGCTAGCTTACCATAAAAGGCCAACTCGACCGATTGGTTGAGCATATTTTCAAAAAAATAATTACACCCTGGTTAAAATCAAGTTATCTGATTATGGTCAGTCAGTGCGCTGCCACTAACATATGTCAACAAGAATATGGCTACCTTACAAAGATTTCTTCAGCAGTGATTTTGAGCAGTGGAGGCGAGCTGAAGGGCTTTCTGTTCGAACCACAGTGACATCTAGAGGTTGTTTTGTGCATAGCATGTCAACCAAAGGGTCGAGCTGGCTGAATCAGATGGAGTTACACTTTTCTTTTTTTTTCAACAGGATATCAAGACACAACATGTGCTCTACCAAATGGTGGTTAGAAAAGAGAAATATATTTTATTAATATTTTTAAAAAATATATGTTTTTAGTTATATTTTTCATTAGTTTTACCAAAAATAACTTGATTTAATTGTATCTAAAATAACATTTCCAAAGAAATAAATCCTTTGAATTAGCCTGTTCAGTTTCTGTTAGAATGTGAAGGGTTAAATGAAAGAAGCTCGTCTCTGCGAGGTGAAGGCAGGAGCTGATTGGACGGCCAGCTGTGAACTCACAGAGGGCCTCGATAGTAACTGCACGAGAGAGTAAAGTCAGACGACAGTACAATTGACCATCACATCACATTTAGCTGAGGCTTTTATCCAAAGCGACTCACAATAAGTGCGTTCCACCAGGAAGACACAACCTGAAGAAAACAGAATCATAAAGTACATCAGGTTTCATAGAGCCAAGCATTTCAAGTGCTACTCAGCTGGCTTTAGAGGAGCCAGCCCTTTGTTAGTATATAAGTGCTTTGTTAGTATATAAGAGCTTTGTTAGTATATAAGTGCTTTGTTAGTATATAAGAGCTTTGTTAGTATATAAGAGCTTTGTTAGTATATAAGTGCTTTGTTAGTATATAAGAGCTTTGTTAGTATATAAGAGCTTTGTTAGTATATAAGAGCTTTGTTAGTATATAAGTGCTTTGTTAGTATATAAGAGCTTTGTTAGTATATAAGAGCTTTGTTAGTATATAAGTGCTTTGTTAGTATATAAGAGCTTTGTTAGTATATAAGTGCTTTGTTAGTATATAAGAGCTTTGTTAGTATATAAGTGCTTTGTTAGTATATAAGAGCTTTGTTAGTATATAAGAGCTTTGTTAGTATATAAGTGCTTTGTTAGTATATAAGTGCTTTGTTAGTAGTTCTATCCTCGAGGTGGAGTCGAGAGAGATGAGCTTCAGTCTGGAAGGTGTGTAAGCTTTCTGCGGTCCTGATGTCAATGGGAGCTCATTCCACCATCTTGGAGCCAGGACAGCAAACCCACGTGTTTCTGCTGATGGGAACTTGGGTCCCCCTCGCAGCGAGGGTGCAGCGAGTCGTCTGGCTGATGCAGAGCGGAGTGCACGTGCTGGGGTGCACGGTTTAACCATGTCCTGGATGTAGGAAGGGCCAGATCCATTCGCAGCATGGTACGCAAGCACCAGGGTCTTGAAGTGGATTCTAGCAGTTACCGGAAGCCAGTGGAGGGAGCGGAGGAGCGGAGTGGTGTGGAACATTCAGGAAGGTTGAAGACCAGACGAGCCGCTGCATTCTGGGTGAGAGAGGTCGGATGGCACATGCAGGGAGACCAGCAGGAGGGAGCTGCAGTAGTCTAGTGAGGTGACGAGAGCCTGGACCAGAACCTGCGTGGCTTTCTGGGTCAGCTGGGGACGCGTCCTCCTGATGCTGTAGAGCGTGTATCTGCAGCAGCGGGATTAGACAGGATTCGTTGGGTGTCGTCAGCGTTGCAGTGGTATGAAAAACCATGCGGGCTAATGACAGATCCGAGCGAGTTTGTGTACAGGGAGAAGAGGAGGGGACCGAGAACAGAGCCCTGAGGGACCCCTGTAGTTAATTGACAAGGGTCGGACTCGGACCCTCTCCAAGTGACCCTGTAGGTGCGGTCTTTGAGGTAGGAGGTGAGGAGGGAAAGTGCAGAGCCTGATACTCCAAGTTCTTGGAGAGTGAAGGAGGATCTGATGGTTCACCGTGTCGAATGCAGCAGACAGGTCCAACAGGACGAGGACAGAGGAGAGGGAGGCTGCTTTAGCAGTGTGCAGTTCCTCAGAGACAGCAAGGAGGGCAGTTTCTGTGGAGTGACCTGCCTTGAAACCAGACTGGAGCGGATCCAGAAGGTGGTTCTGATGGAGAGAGCAGGAGAGTTGTCTAAAGACAGCGCGTTCAGGTGTTTTAGACCAATCATATCTTCCCTCTAAATGGGTGGGTTTTATTATCGCGGACTTTATGACAAGGTCCGCCCTCTGTGAAGCTTTTCTTGTTTCCATAGCAACAGCAACTTCCTGTCAACAGCGTAAACTCGCCTTCAAAATAAAAGCATGCCAAATTACACTTAAGACATACAACTGCAACGAAAGTAACAAACACAGGTATATAATATAATATACTAGGGGTGTAACGGTTCACAAACATTTCGGTTCGGCACGTACCTCGGTTTTTAGGTCACGGTTCGGTTCGTTTTCGGTACAGCAGAAAAAATTATCACAAAACATAAAATATATATATTTTATTATTATTAAACTGAATATTCACTCAAATAAATACAAAGTATAATAAAATAAACATTAAGGTGCAGCATGTGGATGAACTGAAATGATCTGCATTTGAACTGCACCTGAGCAGCAGCTTGACATCAGGACTTGCTTTTCATTGTATTTTCATGTTGTTCTAAAGAAAGATGAACTCGTCCACATGGCTGCTGAAAGGGCAGATCTGCTGGCTCTAACGTCTCTGTGGAGAACACCCTCTGGGGACAGAGGCAGCAGACGCGGCCAGGTAGCTGCTACACAGCCAGGTAGCTGCTCGCTCTGACGCGGCCAGGTAGCTGCTACACAGCCAGGTAGCAGCTACACGGCCAGGTAGCTGCTACACGGCCAGGTAGCTGCTACACGGCCAGGTAGCTGCTACACAGCCAGGTAGCTGCTACACAGCCAGGTAGCTGCTACACAGCCAGGTAGCAGCTACACAGCCAGGTAGCTGCTACACAGCCAGGTAGCTGCTCGCTCTGACGCGGCCAGGTAGCTGCTACACAGCCAGGTAGCTGCTACACAGCCAGGTAGCTGCTACACAGCCAGGTAGCTGCTCGCTCTGACGCGGCCAGGTAGCTGCTACACAGCCAGGTAGCAGCTACACGGCCAGGTAGCTGCTACACGGCCAGGTAGCTGCTACACGGCCAGGTAGCTGCTACACAGCCAGGTAGCTGCTACACAGCCAGGTAGCTGCTACACAGCCAGGTAGCAGCTACACAGCCAGGTAGCTGCTACACAGCCAGGTAGCTGCTCGCTCTGACGCGGCCAGGTAGCTGCTACACAGCCAGGTAGCTGCTACACAGCCAGGTAGCTGCTACACAGCCAGGTAGCTGCTCGCTCTGACGCGGCCAGGTAGCTGCTACACAGCCAGGTAGCTGCTACACGGCCAGGTAGCTGCTACACGGCCAGGTAGCTGCTACACAGCCAGGTAGCTGCTACACAGCCAGGTAGCTGCTACACAGCCAGGTAGCTGCTACACAGCCAGGTAGCTGCTACACAGCCAGGTAGCTGCTACACAGCCAGGTAGCAGCTACACAGCCAGGTAGCTGCTCGCTCTGACGCGCTGAACCCAATGTGAGCACATCACTCTGAACGCTTCGACGCGCCACCTGACATTACTTCCAAGAAGTTGTTCACGTTCTCAATTTTTTACGTTTAACGTTATATTCGTTCGGTACACTTCGGTGCACACGGGTACCGAACCGAGGGGCCCGTACCGAATATTCTCGGTACAAATACGTATACCGTTACACCCCTAGAATATATTATATAGACGGTCAGATTATAACGTTAATATAACGGGAAGACTAAATGTAAACAGGAAGTTGTCCCTGCAGTGATGATGTCATCAGTGATGCGTGTGGCGCAGCGTCTCCATGGCGACCGCGCTCTTCTCGGCCACTTCCTGTCTCCGTCTCGAAGCCCCGCCCACTTCCTCACCTGTCAGCCAGACAGGAAGTACGCCTCCAAACAGGTGAGACTTTAACCTGCAGCTCAGACACACACACACACACACACACACACACACACACACACACACACACACACACACACACACACACACACACACACACTGAGACACACACACAGCAGAGGTTAGGATAAGTTTCCAGGAAATGCATGTAAGTCAATGCAATGTCCCCTGATGGGGGGTGTGTGTGTGTGTGTGTGTGTGTGTGCCTGTGTGTGTGTGTGTGTATGTGTGTGTGTGTGTGTAGTTTAAAGGGCCAAAGAGAGAGCCCAGGGTCCAGAAGGTGAAGCAGGAGAAACAGGAAGTGGAGATCCGTCAGAGGATGACTGTTTCTGCGCTCGCTGACGCCATGAACAAAGACGTTGGTGAGAAATCACATATTATTAACACGAAGACCCTTTTTGTCCTGATCCACGTGTCCCCTCTTCCTCATGTCTCTTCTCCATCAACATGTGTCCCCTCTTCTCCATGTCTCTTCTACATCAACATGTGTCCTCTCTTCTCCATGTCTCTTCTACATCAACATGTGTCCCCTCTTCTCCATGTCTCTTCTACATCAACATGTGTCCCCTCTTCTCCATGTCTCTTCTACATCAACATGTGTCCCCTCTTCTTCATGTCTCTTCTACATCAACATGTGTCCCCTCTTCTTCATGTCTCTTCTACATCAACATGTGTCCCCTCTTCTCCATGTCTCTTCTACATCAACATGTGTCCCCTCTTCTCCATGTCTCTTCTACATCAACATGTGTCCCCTCTTCTTCATGTCTCTTCTACATCAACATGTGTCCCCTCTTCTTCATGTCTCTCTACATCAACATGTGTCCCCTCTTCTTCATGTCTCTTCTACATCAACATATGTCCCCTCTTCTCCATGTCTCTTCCACATCAACATGTGTCCCCTCTTCTCCATGTCTCTTCTACATCAACATGTGTCCCCTCTTCCTCATGTCTCTTCTACATCAACATGTGTCCCCTCTTCTTCATGTCTCTTCTACATCAACATGTGTCCCCTCTTCTCCGTGTCTCTTCTACATCAACATGTGTCCCCTCTTCTTCATGTCTCTTCTACATCAACATGTGTCCCCTCTTCTTCATGTCTCTTCTACATCAACATGTGTCCCCTCTTCTCCGTGTCTCTTCTACATCAACATGTGTCCCCTCTTCTTCATGTCTCTTCTACATCAACATGTGTCCCCTCTTCTTCATCAACATGTGTCCCCTCTTCTCCGTGTCTCTTCTACATCAACATGTGTCCCCTCTTCTCCGTGTCTCTTCTACATCAACATGTGTCCCCTCTTCTCCATGTCTCTTCTACATCAACATGTGTCCCCTCTTCTTCATGTCTCTTCTACATCAACATGTGTCCCCTCTTCTTCATGTCTCTTCTACATCAACATGTGTCCCCTCTTCTCCATGTCTCTTCTACATCAACATGTGTCCCCTCTTCTCCATGTCTCTTCTACATCAACATGTGTCCCCTCTTCTTCATGTCTCTTCTACATCAACATGTGTCCCCTCTTCTTCATGTCTCTCTACATCAACATGTGTCCCCTCTTCTTCATGTCTCTTCTACATCAACATGTGTCCCCTCTTCTTCATGTCTCTTCTACATCAACATGTGTCCCCTCTTCTTCGTGTCTCTTCTACATCAACATGTGTCCCCTCTTCTCCGTGTCTCTTCTACATCAACATGTGTCCCCTCTTCTCCGTGTCTCTTCTACATCAACATGTGTCCCCTCTTCTTCGTGTCTCTTCTACATCAACATGTGTCCCCTCTTCTTCGTGTCTCTTCTACATCAACATGTGTCCCCTCTTCTTCATGTCTCTTCTACATCAACATGTGTCCCCTCTTCTCCATGTCTCTTCTACATCAACATGTGTCCCCTCTTCTCCATGTCTCTTCTACATCAACATGTGTCCCCTCTTCTTCATGTCTCTTCTACATCAACATGTGTCCCCTCTTCTCCGTGTCTCTTCTACATCAACATGTGTCCCCTCTTCTCCGTGTCTCTTCTACATCAACATGTGTCCCCTCTTCTCCGTGTCTCTTCTACATCAACATGTGTCCCCTCTTCTTCGTGTCTCTTCTACATCAACATGTGTCCCCTCTTCTTCGTGTCTCTTCTACATCAACATGTGTCCCCTCTTCTCCGTGTCTCTTCTACATCAACATGTGTCCCCTCTTCTCCGTGTCTCTTCTACATCAACATGTGTCCCCTCTTCTTCATGTCTCTTCTACATCAACATGTGTCCCCTCTTCTTCATGTCTCTTCTACGTCAACATGTGTCCCCTCTTCTCCATGTCTCTTCTACATCAACATGTGTCCCCTCTTCTTCATGTCTCTTCTACATCAACATGTGTCCCCTCTTCTCCATGTCTCTTCTACATCAACATGTGTCCCCTCTTCTCCATGTCTCTTCTACATCAACATGTGTCCCCTCTTCTCCGTGTCTCTTCTACATCAACATGTGTCCCCTCTTCTCCATGTCTCTTCTACATCAACATGTGTCCCCTCTTCTCCGTGTCTCTTCTACATCAACATGTGTCCCCTCTTCTCCGTGTCTCTTCTACATCAACATGTGTCCCCTCTTCTCCGTGTCTCTTCTACATCAACATGTGTCCCCTCTTCTCCGTGTCTCTTCTACATCAACATGTGTCCCCTCTTCTTCGTGTCTCTTCTACATCAACATGTGTCCCCTCTTCTTCGTGTCTCTTCTACATCAACATGTGTCCCCTCTTCTCCGTGTCTCTTCTACATCAACATGTGTCCCCTCTTCTCCGTGTCTCTTCTACATCAACATGTGTCCCCTCTTCTCCGTGTCTCTTCTACATCAACATGTGTCCCCTCTTCTCCGTGTCTCTTCTACATCAACATGTGTCCCCTCTTCTCCGTGTCTCTTCTACATCAACATGTGTCCCCTCTTCTTCATGTCTCTTCTACATCAACATGTGTCCCCTCTTCTCCATGTCTCTTCTACATCAACATGTGTCCCCTCTCCTTCCTCACGTCTCTTCTACATCAACATGTGTGGACCTGGATATACTGATGAAGAGGAGGGTGATGGGGGCCTGGGATATATTGATGAAGAGGAGGGTGATGAGGGCCTGGATATAGTGATGAAGAGGAGGGTGATGAGGGCCTGGATATAGTGATGAAGAGGAGGGTGATGGGGACCTGTGATGAAGAGGAGGGTGATAGGGGACCTGGGATATAGTGATGAAGAGGAGGGTGATGGGGACCTGTGATGAAGAGGAGGGTGATAGGGGACCTGGGATATAGTGATGAAGAGGAGGGTGATAGGGGACCTGTGATGAAGAGGAGGGTGATAGGGGCCTGGGATATAGTGATGAAGAGGAGGGTGATGGGGCCTGGGGGAGCGGTCAGACCCGGTAACCGGTGTTCCGTCCCCAGAGCACGTGCTGGAGGCCCTGCTCAACACGGCCGCGGGCCACGGCTCTCTGGGCCCGCACTCGGCGCTGGAGGAGCGGTGGGTCAAGGAGGTGGTGGTCCGCTCCGGCATGAAGTTCAGATGGGAGAAGCTGAGCGAGAGTCGGGAGAGACCCAACCGGGACGCCCACAGGAAGTACATCACACACCTGACCTCTGACCCCTGACCTCTGTACCCCCTGACCTCTGTACCACCTGACCTCTGTACCGCCTGACCTCTGTACCACCTGACCTCTGACCCCTGACCTCTGACCTCTGTACCACCTGACCTCTGTACCGCCTGACCTCTGTACCACCTGACCTCT